>QRFJ01000238.1:1126828-1216102 GCA_006176705.1 Cocos nucifera | reverse complement strand
CGCGTGACCAACATGTTCATTAATCGGCCAAGGAATTTGAGTATATGCATGTGGTAATTCATGAGGAATTGCCCATATGCATCAGTCAGGATTGCAGAAAAAATATCATTCGCAGATCCAAGTCTAACTTCACACCGAGCTTCTCAAGCTCTTTCAAGTTCTTGATCATCATCAGACAGTGATCTTGGACTGACTGTCCATCATGCATCTTAGCCTTAAAAAGTCATTTCATGATTTGATACTTGGCTGCGCGACTCTATTCACCAAACATCTCTTACAGGTGAGCCAACATTTGGCAAACAGTCTCCTATCTTCATGTTGGCGTTGGAGCTCATCAAACATCGAGCCCAACATGTAATATCTGGCCTTATTATCTTCGTCTATCCATTTTTCAAAGACGCTCTCTGTTCAGTGGACGGACGGACTGGTATGGTGGGAGGGTCCTGATCCAATACATGGGTTAACTTCTCAGAATCCAAAACTATTCTATAGTTTCTGAGCTAATCTTTATAGTTGGATCCGATCAGTCTATGTGTGTCCAGAATACGTGCCAATGGATTGGAGGCAGACATTTTTCTATAGAGAGTCAAAGATTTTAGTTAGATATTATAATTATAACTTGACTAATTTATTTAAAAATTTTAATTTTAAATAAATTAGCTTCAACTATTTTCTCAGATTCCTACACTCTCTCTGTAGAGATGCGAAAATCTTCATGATTAATGATTTCTAGTGGATGGTGCGGTCTCACCAACTGACTCATCACCTCACCTAACAGTTATTGATGATGGGTTAGCCAATGAGTGAACAACTCTTGTTCAATGATTCTCTAATCATGGTGCATCCAAACTTGATCTCTAATTCATGAATCTCACTGTATCCAAAATATTGATCCACTTCTTAGTTAAGTTAGACCCATCATTTGCACAGACTGGATTTCTAATTGAGTCTCTCACCGTATCTGAAATATTGAGCCCAACTCATCCTCCAGTCCATAGCATCCAATGCCTAATAGACATGATTGCATCTTTTCGATGCAACTAAGCCACTGTATCCAGCCAAGAACAATCAATCCTGAAAAGAGCCCGCACATCTACAATGGTGGAAGATCTCAGACTTAATCTTTTCTTAGAAAGAATTAATTCAAGTGTCATTAAACTAGACTGCATAGTCATACAAATTATGACTAACCTAGGGGACATGAGTTAGTAGCTCCAGATTATTTGATTCACGCTACAGATCAGAACATATGTCAATCATACACAACTTAAAGATGGCCAAGAAGTAAAGTTGAGAGGAGACCAAGTGGATTCAGTGTAAAATTTAGTGCGCGATAAATTACGTAATGTAGCTAAACGAACCAGCTCGGATTATTCAGGTCGAGAAAATAGCATCGCTCAATATAAAAAGCCATCCCTTATAAATCGATTCGTAATAGTGCCAAGCTAACATCATATATCCTCATGACACTCTATATAAGTGTGTATTAGCCAAGAAATCAAAAATTGAGTTAGCCTATCACTATATCTAGTACTCAGAGTCTCTTCTGATTTCTTTTAAAATTAAGGTATCTTATGCATGAACTAGTGACCTACGATTATCTCCCTAAACCCAGACTTCCAAATGCCTCATTAGCCTGCGTCAATTTATAAGTCGATTGTCTGATCCCATCAACCAGAATAACATGCTATATTCTGATAATTGAATCAACTCCAACCGCTGTGGTAACCATACTAACGAAAACCTTTATCCCAAGTTTCTAGAAGTCTTCTATAGTGATGTATCATGAAATAATAAATCTGTGTATCTGTAAAATTCTGCAATTTATTTTAGCACCTATATTAGATATAATGTCATATAATCTGTAGTTTTAGAATTATAGTCAGTTGTGTGTTAAAATAAATATGTATGAGTCCACAATATAATCGCTAGAAATTGATCCGAGGCATTATCAGGCACTCTAGAAATTATGATGCTTAAGAAAATAAGTTCTGGCGTCCGACTAGATTCAAGACGAGCATTATCTGCAGGAAGTTATCTCCTAAAGCACATCATACAGAAACACTTACAAGTCAGATGAGGGTGAGAGGATCTTCTAAACTCATTTGTTTTTCTTCTATACCAACCCGAGGTTCAGTGCTATAATGGTGGACGATGTGAATGATAGTTTAGCCCATATTCGAGTAATTGCCTAGCCTGAGTTGCTTCAAATATTGAATACTTTCTTTTGGTACGCTAAGCGACGTGAAATGATAAAGACTTTAGTTATGTCATTTTAAAGCATGAATGAGGGAGGAAAGAATCTGTTATCGATCATGTATTGTACATGATCGAGATGATGGAGTGCTCGAGCAATTCTGGGCTTTTTTCTGCATGAGCAAGCTCAAAAAGTATCGATCCTGAATTCATTTGTCCAATCCTTCCTCCATTTTTTACCATTCAGAATGACAAAATCTGCAGTAACCATTCATGCTTATTTGGAATTGCTACAAACTTGGGAACGGATCGCCAGCTCCAAAAGAGTCGGAAATATAGTGGGAGATCTTCTTCTATCAATCCATTTAAGAAAGGAAAAATACACAAGAAGAAGAAAAAAGCAAGATTAGTTGCAATGCTGAACGTCTAAACAGATCACGAACACGAAAGAGCAACATGAGCCGTATAACAGAAAGCATACAGTTGCCTCCACTAAATACATAGCAAAATCAGTTTTGTCACGATCGAGTGCTTCTCTGCAAAGAAAGTACAGCTTTAAAAAAGAGAAACTATCCTCAATACCCCCCCAAAAAAAATATATCAATAACTCTATTATATAAATGAGGATCTAATCATCGTTTTTTAATCCTTTTAATTTGCATACACCGTACTACATGTATCTGAAATGCAGTTCTAGATGTATTTAGATACTAAATAGTATCCTCAAAGTTAAATGAGATCTGTATGAGGAACAATAGTAATATTAAATTAAATCTTATATCTCAATAAACAATAACTCATTCTCAATTATGATATTACTATCTGAGTATTAGATATCAAAAACTCTTATATATTTGTAATTCGAGCAGATTTTTAAGTCCGAAGAGGAGATTGTGAAGACGAGAGATTCCTGAATGTTAGAGATGGAAGATAGTTCTAGTGAATCTTATATCATTTCATAATTTATTCTTAGTGATTATCACTTTTATCCAAGTTTTTTATTGAATATAATTTTTATAGCTTTTTGTGAAGAACCAGTTGTCAATTTTCCAATAAAAATCAAATTTTATAATATCATTTGAATAGGTATTATAGTTTGTGTTAGACAAGATAATAAAATTACATTTATCACAGTCTGTTAATACAGATAGTCCCTCCAGTAATGCTCCAATTAACTGAGTACATAGAAATCTAAATGTGTATAGTTGAGAGAGCGCTAATTCCTTATTAAGCTCACACTGGTATAGCGTAGACATGGCATTCAAAGGTCATATACTGCAGACCAAGAATTAATACCTATGTGATACATAAAATGTTAGAGAGTAATATTCTTGAAATTATCTTAACTAGTCTTGTTATATGGTTACAATTAATTTATAAGAATCTAATATCCTATATAATTATTAAAAACTATCTTATGAGGAAGAATAACTCAAATCTAAAACCTATTATTAAGATTTTAAATTAAAAAAGGTAATTAGTTGAAATATAGCAGAAGACGTATTCTACCAACCTAGTACCATCCTGTTAAGGTAACTCTAGTCGTACATGCTTAATTTGCAATTTAGATACTAATATAGATAAACCTACCAATAGTTATTAAAATATTTGCTAAATTGTCTAGAGTGATTAATTTAGTTATATCTGATTCTATCTATCCTTAATAGCCGTCGATACAATCTAAAAAAGTTACTTATTTTTTAATTAAAATAAATTTACCAAATGATCATTCTAAATACTTTAGAATCGCTTGGCTCTGATACCAGTAATAGAAAGAAAAAAAAAATTCTGATTTTTTGTAACTAGGTTCGTTCAGATCAGTATTCAGATCAAGAGTTATTATTGTAAAATTTTTCTCTTAATTTAGATTAAAATTTAGGTATATATTGATTCTTATTATTTTAATAATAAATTTAATAAATTAATATAAATTAATTTATCTGATATAGGATAATCCTTATCTCTGATTGATTTACCTAAAATAAGCAGCAGGTAATGGCATGTCTAAAATGGTTCTAAATCTAGCGCAAACGCACAATAGGTCCTAATCACTTCCTATCTCTTGCGAAATGTTTCCACAAATTACGTTATAGATTTCCTATAGAGATCAACTCTTTCATTTTGCTATAAACATATTTATTCAGAGAAATAGATGATAATCTGAAGGATTAAATGAACCCTATTGCTTTAGGGATTCTCATAGAAAACACCTCTGAAGTGGAGTCGTAAGTCTTTCCTAGTAGTGCATGCTAGTTGGTCCTTATCCATCTTCTTTAACAGAATGTCAAAATATTACCTTTCCTACCTAATCTGGATTCTGTCGTATTCTTACCTCAATCTGGACTCATGCACATCCACACTTGGATCATAAGACTAATTATTTGTTGTTACATGGAGAGGAGAGGGGAGAAGGTAGACTGGCATGGGAGGAGGAAAAGACGAGGTGTACCCTTGAGACATAATAGGGGAGACTCCATACCTCCGTAAGAAAATCTCTGTTTCAATCTGGCATGGAAAATCACCAACTTTAAGTGCGAGCGTGTTTTGGTTCGGGATCGCAGCTACGTATGGCCTTTGCTTATTTTAGTAGAGGATATGTGGCACTGGATCCCGAAAGACTCATGCCCTCTTCTTCCCAACATTCAACTAATCCATAATATGGAAAAAATATCAGGAAACATAAATTTATTTGGATTAGTGAGTAAATATGAGTCTCTCTGTCTTGGATTCCAATCTTATAAGATCCGAGTATGCATAATAAATGACCATGAGGAGCCAGCTTGTCTATAGACTTAATACCTACTGCCTACACCTTAGAGAGTGCGTTTAAGAATACCTAATATACCGACTTATGGTACAGGAATATAGTAATGGAACAAGCAGTTCCGGACCAGTGAATGCTCAAACATGAAGACAAGCTCTGTAGAGGTAGTGCCTCCTTGCAGGCTTATAGGTGCCACAACAACGACGATCAAAAGAAGTGGCATGCGAGTTACTTGCGCCTCATCCCTCCTGTCAGCCATATTACTCACAAAGAATAATTTTTGATGCAAACACCCACTGGCCAGACAGTTCTTTTCTCTACCGAGAAGCTACATCACGAGATATGCCTTTATAGCGTAGATCCGAGAAGGTGAGACAGACTGTCAAAACCTCATCTCAAAGATCCCATGGTCAGAATATTTTTGAAGACCGAGATACAGAAGGTCTAACTCCCGTTAATGGACTCAAGAGATCAAAGGAAATACGAGGCACCAATGGAGTACCAAATAAAGATGCTATGAAAATCCAAAAATATTATCAAGCAGAGTTATATCTTCCCCACAATACATAAAGAACTTAATATTGTTCCTGACCAATATGACAGAAACTTCCTGAGCAAACTCACCGACCACCTATAAAGAAGCCTCCTGGATTGTCTAGCATATGAAACTCCTTTGGTTCATAGTTCACGAAGCATCCATCAGAATAGAATACTAACTAATAATATTATAGTATAACCAGTTAAGAACGGTCTATGAATGATATAAACCTTCCAGTATGCTCGAAAGACTATTGATTCCTCATTGTATGAAAACCTAAAATCTTGAATCGTCATTTCATCACAGATTTACATCATGACTCTGTTGTGAGATTGCCAATAGATGTCACATAGAATCTTCGAATAACTTGATATTGTAAATAGTTGAAGCCTTGAGTATAACATATTTATTTATCAAAAATTCTAATATGGTATATTGAGAGAGTCCTCCATCTAGTAGAGTCTTCTCATTCTAGTAGTGAATATATGACTCTTTAGAAGCTTCTGTCTTCTGCCTGCAGATCAAAGGGGAGTCTTCTTTTGATACCCATCGAAAGACAATGGTGTTTGTTACGAAATTTTGGTTTAACAGAACGGATCAGCTTTGGAGTCGAGAAATCACATCCATGACGTCTACCAGATTCACACATAGGACTGACCCTATAAAAAGACTTATAAAGATCATCACTCCAAATAAAAGATCCGTGGGGATTGGCTAGTAGTATCCATATATAGGTGGATGGCCTATATCTCTGCATACAGTGGGCAACTGAGAATTCCCAAAATCTTCTTGTTTTTACAGAACTGAAAACCTGTAAGAATGAATGTGAAGATTCTTCTATTCTTAGAGCTCTATGAAAATAACCAGTACAGAAGATCGAAATAATATAAGGAGTGAACTGACGTGTTCAAGAGCAGTAATAGTCTAACTGTCATTATATTGATTGGTAGATCAGTTCAAGATTCTCGAGCTTTTCTTGTATTGTTAAAAGATAGAGATCTTAAAATAGAAACTCTTTTGCTATTTAAGATTAGTCAACTTTCTGCCATGGATCACATTGGGAGCAACTCTTACTGGCCACTTGAATCAATCCCTTCGTACGATCAGATGTGACATACTCACTAGGGGTAGGGAGTATATATCAATTTGAACTAGGAAAGAACCACTGAAAGGTTGTTAAAACTATCCTAAAGTATTTGAAAAATACTAAAGACCAGTGACTTATTTATGGTGAGTCAAACTTAAGACTTGTGGGGTTTGTAGACTCCAATTTTCAGTCTGATCATGATGTCAGTAAGAATATATTGGGATATGTGTTTATCCTTAATGGTGGTATTGTCTGCTGAAAAAATTTTAAGCAGCACACCATGGTCGATTCAGTATATGAGATAGAATATGTTGCTGCATCAGATGCTGTCAAAGAAGTGGTGTGGCTGAAAAAATTTATCACCAAGCTTGGAGTAGCATCCTTCCTCGATGGTCTAGTTCTGCTCTTTTGCGATAGCCCTGGAGTCATAGCTCAAGCAAAAAAGTTGAAGGCACACTAGTGGACAAAGTATATTCTGTGCTGCTTCTATCTTATCTGAAAGATCGTGGATCAAGATGACGTTGATCTTCAGAAGATCGATGAAAAGAAAAATCTAATCGATCCATTCACTAAAGCCATTACGGTGAAGCAGTTCGACAACTTCAAGTCGAAGATGGATATACGATACTGCACTGATTGGCTTTAGGCTAAGTAAAAGATTGTTGAAAATAGTATCCTAAAGCCAATCATTAGTCCATTGACGATTAAGCTATTTTATGTAATTATATATAAATTATTAATTAAATAAAAATTATTTTAACTTTTTCATCATAAATCTTTAATCTTCTAATGAACTTCTTTTTGTTGTAATGAAGTTCTTAGGACTATTTAGAATCGATAAATGAGGATTTATCATTTAGTCCTTAAAATTATTCACAATCAAATGATATATTATTATCAAGGATGATAACATCTATCGAGTATAGATCATTGTGTACCATATAGATTGATTATCCTCTTAACCAATAAGTATGGAGATACTGGTATGACATACAGATGAGATATAGGAGTATATCTGTACTGAACGTGATCAACTTCAGAGTTTTTCTGCTATCAAGAATTGCTCCAATGGAATATGAGCATAAATGTCCCTCCAATCTAAGATCACCATGATGACTTTTCAAGCAACTCACTATGCTTTGGTGTCGGACTATCTGAATTTTTAATTTAGTGATGGAAGATTTCTGGATATAGCCAAGTACTTGAGGAGTCGGTGCATGAGTTAAGATGGGATTGACCACTCCTAATTTTAGGAGCTGTGTTCAATAATGTTTCAATTTAACAAGGCCTTGGTCAGGATAGTTCTAGTGAGGAGTCATAGGACTAATTACTTTGAGACATAATTTGGATGTATCTTCTAGGATTGATAGTTTAACCCGAAGTCATCCTATGCATAAAGATTAAAGGGATAAATTATGCAGTAACCATATTCACGTAGGTTCTGAATATTATGATTATATTATTCAACCTATCTGATCGTCGGGTACTATTGCTAGATGGTAACTTTGATTAGTATAGAAAATTAGTTCCTATGCTATCGACCTAGGTTCGAACCTGCAAGGTCATATACACTAAAGATTTCTATCCGATCTAATGACTGATCTATGAAAGATTAATTAGTGATTTGATCACTAATTAACTCAATTTGAATAAGAGATAATTTATGATCAAGTCTAATTGAATTGATTCAATTGGATTTGATCAGATTAGGTTATAAGATAATCTAATAACCAAGGAGGTTTGATCTCTGATTTGATCAGGGGTTGGGTTTGATTAATTTTTGATTTGATTAGGATTTAACTGAGCCTAATTAAGCCTAAATAAGTTGAATTTAATTTGGTTTGATTTGACCTAACCAATTTGGATTGGATTGGTTCAATTGGATGACAAACATAAGACTAGTTTAACTAGTCTTTCCATGTGCCAGATCACCTTTTGACTTGTGCTGTCCTTTCTCTATGAGAAAGATATTTCTCATGAATTTTTTTCATGCAAGAGAGGGCGTGCGTTCTTCCTTCTCACGTGCCTTATGGATTGATTTGATCTGATTATCAATTGAATTCAAATGGGATTTAAATTTCAATAGGTAACCACTTGATCTAAACCACTTCCTCATGCCTTCCTTGTTTGTGCATATCTTTAAAATATTTGATTTTATAGACGTGCAAAATATGGAAAGGTAGAAAGAAGAGAGAGGAACATCAGAAGAAATGAGAGAAGAAAAAATCTCTTCTCTACGTGCATGAGAAAAAGCTTGGCGCAAAGGATTTTGGATGAGAGCATGCCCTAGGATCTATATCTAGGGTTTAGATTTCTAGTTATGAGTTACGAGGGTCGTGACTTCATAAATCTATTGGAAGGCCTCCTCTTCTATCTTCTGTGTTCATCGGGATCCAAAGCATCCGAAGATCCCATGAAGAAGATCGAAGGAGTTTGATCTACATCAGCCTATAAAGACTTCTATATGAGCTAGTACTCGAAAGGAGTTGATCGAGATCAGGATCTTGTGTGGATTACGCATGGAGACTAGATGCTTGTGTGGCTGCATCATAGTGATCAGATCTACACTTAGGAGATCAGATTGTGGAGTTCATCTATCCATGAAAAGAAAATATGTTCTGAACATATAGAAAAGTAAAAAAATAGTTTTATTACAGTTGCTATTTTTATTTTCAAATATATATGCATATATGATACATTAAATCCAAATCATGTAGGACTTTTAGATTAAATCTGTAGCTCTTATTATTAATTTGATTAATAATTATTTTTACTACATATATTTTTCGAAAAAAATTTTGAAAGTAGAGCTAGTAACCCTGCATGCCTTACTACACATAGGTGTCTCCAGATCCAAGTGAAGTCCCATGAGAGGTCAGAAGAAATAAATAAAAATAGATTTTTCTAGCCATGGATGGAGGAAGGCAATCCCTTGATGAATTGGTAGCCTCCACGAGGAATGAAGTACCACTAGCCCTTACTGCAAAGGTGCCTCTTCAAGATGAAGAGTGCTAAAAAAGCCGAGCACCTCGGCTCGATCTCGATGAGGTCATAAAAAAGAATGAAAACAAAAATCGTTTGGATGCCATGCGGACTAATCCAAGTAAGAATGAGATAATAGAAATCAAGAAGATTGGCAATAAAAAGATGGAGAGGAAACCAAAGTCTAACTTAAAGGAACTCCTTGTAGATTCCAAGATGCCCCTTAGGAGCATCAGTTACCCAGCCTTCCCAACTAGATAGCTCCAACTGGAATCGATCTGAGAAATGATAATGAGCCCAAATCTTTTCTAAGTCAGACTCAGTAAGAGTGGACCTCTCGATGCTCAGCCCGTGCTCGGAAATATCTAAGCCACAAAAAATAGACTAAGCTGGAGAGTCCAAAGTGGTAGCGATTCGGGGTTCCACCCTAGACCTGGCTTGAGGAGGGGCCGATCGAGAATTTTGGTCAGCCCAATGGCTTTTGCCTTAGGTCTCACTACCATCAGATGCCATTTAGATTGAAGAAAAGTAGAAAATGGGAGACAAATACAAGAAAAATAAGGTAGAAGTGGGAAAAAAGAACTAAATAAAATGGCCCGAAAGAATAAACCCTAACAGCTACATGGAAGCTAGGAAATCATAATGACAGAAGAAGAAAAGAGAGAAGCCCACCAATTGGCTAGATGATGGCCTAGAAAATGGTCACTAGAAGCTCTGGAGATGACAGACAGTGATGAAGAACCCTTCCAATAGCAGAAAAAAGAGTATATCTGGCAAAAAAACTAGTCAAAGGTGGAAGAGAAGTAGGGGGAAGAGCCAATATTTATAGTGATGCCAATAACCCATATCAACTTGATGATTCAATGCACCCATTTAAGATACTGACATATGTCAGCCTCTAATCACCTCAATAGTCTATAGCAATTATGGAAAATAGGCACTCTGCCATATGTCAGCTCTGAATATAATGCACCAGTAACTAAGAGATTCTTGAAATCGAATGTTTTAAATAATCCTGGTATGTGACCTCAATTCCCATGCTTCCACAATTATGGTGCTTCATCCAAAGAGTCATCATAGGAATTGGAGCCTAGAACCTTCTACATAGTTATGGCTGCAAAAGTCCCAGTATTAAACCAAAGTCAGCCTTAGATATGCTTGATAATCGAAATGGCTCCCCAGACAAGCTACTCCCATCATCCAAAGTCAATAAGCCACTTCGGACTTGGGAGTGGAGGGGCAAGAGTTGGGGTGTGAGCCATCTGTATGAGCCATTTTTTGCCAACCAAAGCAGTTCGGCTAGGATCAAGGAGACCTGAATCATAGTATAGCTTCAGCTCAAGGAGAAAAGACGGTAAGTCTATGATCCCAAATGATAACTTAGCCTCTTACTGGATAGAAGCTAACCTAATGCATGCCAACTTCAGCATGTTAGGAATCGACTCAGATGTCGGATGATGCTGCTTTAAGGATCATGACCTCATACATACTCGATCGATCCCAGATTCATATCAAGATGGTAGCCCAGTTCTATGCCAACCTCAAGCAACCAGCATACTCATCATTGAGGTCAACTCGCTAGAATCTCCCATGATATCGCCCAACCTTTTGTAATTTGTAGAATATGGATAAAATCCAGACACCATGACTAACAACTATAATTTATAGGTTAGTGGATGAATTCCTTATCTTAATGGCCTATCAGATTAAGACATAACAGCCTAACAAATTAGGGCCTAATGGCCTACCAGATTTAGTCGTAATAACCTACAGTTCCATCTCCATATAAAGAGGTAGCGGGAGGACTCTAGGGGTAAGAAATCAAAAGCAGAATAGTGTCAGCACTCTCTTGCTTCTCTTTCTTTTTTCTCTTTTTTCTTCATTGTTCTCAAGCTTTGGCTAACTTAAGCATTAGAGGATCTTCCATCGGAGCATCTTCGATAAGTATGGACTTTCGTTGTAGATTCTTGGAGAAGAAGATGCTCTCAGGCCAGATCTAAGCTTCACATCAATAGATGACCGACATTGGTCTGGAGACTTACAACAACATGTTTCATCCCTAAAATAAATCTGAATTCTATATAAAATTTATGAATTAGACTAGTATAATTAGTAAGATCATAGACTACAAGCTGGAATAAATCTATTCACAAAATATTCAAAAATATCTTTGGAATAAGCTAGCTTATTGGAATTTTTTTTTAAAAAAAAATCTTAGCAAATCTTTTTTTTTATTGCAGGAAGGGACTTGAAAAGATCTAGTTAACAAGGGTTGGGCCAGGCCTTGTATTTTGTAATCCTAGAAATCTTGTTTCTGTTGGAATATTATGATCAATTTATGATTAGCCCAAGGCATACAAGCACTATCCTCAAGAATAATACCGGCACAAATGACTATCTTCCAGGATTCAACGAGCTCTTCCTCTTGAAAAGGAAAACATGAATTAGTAGATATTGAACTCTATAATCGAGTACAAAGAAACTTTAGGAGTGGAAGGAATAAGGCTCAAATCTTATCTTTTAAGAAGAACCAAAGAATTGATATTTATAGGGAAAATTAAAGAGACCAGCTAAGAAAAGAAAATCAATGGCTAATAATTGGTCATTGAATGCCAATAATTTATTAGCCATTGAAAGCCAGCAAATAGTGTAATTCACATTGAATTGCAAGCCAGACAATTGAAGGCCAACAAATTAAAATAGTGGAAATTCAAAAGTGGTAGGCTGGCAAGCTATTTTGAAACGTCAAAACTATTTTGAATGGTAAGCTATTTCAAAACCATTTTGACCCAATAATAAATTACCAAGTAATAAAATAATATTATTTAGACAAATATATATATTTATTATTATTATTTTTAAAATACTTATTTACATTAATCCCCCATATATTTTAAAAAAATAAAAATAATTTTGCAGGACTAAACACATAGATGTAAATGCCTCGAATCTGGTATTTTTTGGACTATAAATCAGATCTAGAAATAATAAGATATAATTTATAGATTATTGGTGAAGCAGTTAGCTTCTATGAATTAGCAACTCTAGTTGTAAGTTAAAGATCTTACTAATCACATTACACCCTGAAAATCTCTGTTGTTCAATGCGGTTTTGCATTAATAGGCCGTGCACATGCTTGGTTATTTATAGGTGCTCTAAAGATTTTACCATAATCTAATAAGAGCGGCCCCACTCTACACTCATATAGGTGATTCCATCAAATGTATACTGCTAATTTGTACACCATCCCTAAAGGATATGAAATTTATTAAGAGCTTAGCTCAACCTCACAAAGATTTCTAACTTCACATAATTGATGAAAATGATTCCATCTTTTAGCAGCTGCTTTACAACATCATGTCTCAATTGAATATGTTTATTCTTGCTGTTGACGCAGAATCTGATCGTCATCGGAATTCGTTGGAGTGAAGGCCGATGAGGTCACCATCGGGGATCTGCAAAACAAAATTCCGTCCAGAGCCGGTGGGGGTGGCTCCAGCAGGACCCTCCGATGATCAAGTCAGCTCCAGTCAATAGGAATGGAGTGCTCAGTGTGGAGTTCGGCAGAGTTTAGAGGAGGAAAGAAGAATTTTCAGAACCTGGTGTAAGCGTATCTGGAGGGTCCTTTTTATAGAGGAAGCTTGTTGTAACTGCCTTGATTAATGATTGTCGTAATTGTCCTGATCAATGTCGATTATTATTGACTTTAAATACCGATCATTATTGACTTGATAAATGTCGATCTTTATTATCGTGTAACCATTTAGTAGTGGGATCGGCTGCTGAGGAGTTCGACTGGCTGAAAAGGGTGTCTGAGAAGAGCCCGACTTTCGAAGAAGTCCGATCGAGGAGTAAGCTGAGAAGTTCGGTTAAGGGGTTACTGCTGCGGAGTTCGGTCGGCTAAAGGAACGGCCGCTTGAGAAGTTCGATCGCTGGGACTCTGAAGGAGCTCGACCGCTTAGCAGTTCGGTCGACTATAATAGTTCGACCAAGACCCATCCATCGAAGTTCTTCGATAGGAGTGGGGTTTATCCCCAACACTAGCCCTCCACTCTCGAGTTTGAAACTCAAAGAAAGGGAGTGCAGAAAAGGTCACTGTCGAAGTCTTTTTTCAGGCTCCATGCTGGTTCAGGTCGAAGCTCGGGAGAGATCTCATCTCCGGCTAAAGTTGATGTTGAAGTTGAAGCTCTCCAACTGAGGTTGATACGATCGCTCGGGAGAGATCCTATCTCTCGTCGAGGTCGAAGTTGATGCTCTCCAGTCGAGATTGGTCCGGTCGCTCGGGGGAGACCTTATTTGACCAAGATTGATAGGATCGCTCGGGAGAGATCTTATCTCTAGTTGAGATTGACTCGGTCACTCGGGAGAGATCTTATCTCTGACCAAAATTGCTTCTCGGGAGAGATCTTATCTCTGACCGAGGTGGACAGCAGTCGCTCGGGAGAGATCTTATCTCTGGCCAACGTCGCTCCACGGGAGAGATCTTATCTCTGGCCGAACTTCTTGGGAGAGATCTTATCTCTGACCAAGGTTGCTTTCGAGAGAGATCTTATCTCTGATCAAACTTCTCGGGAGAGATCTTATCTCTAGTCGAGGTGGTCGCTCGGGGAGATCTTATCTCTGGCCGAGGTTGCTTTTCGAAAGAGATCTTATCTCTGATCGAACTTCTCGAGAGAGATCTTATCTCTAGCCGAGGTGGTCGCTCGGAAGAGATCTTATTTGACCGAGGTTGACAGGATCGCTCGAGAGAGATCTTATCTCTAGTCGAGGTTGATTGGGTCGCTCGGAAGAGATCTTATCTCTGGCCAAAATTACTTCTCGGAAGAGATCTTATCTCTGATCGAGATTGACAGCAGTCGCTTGAGAGAGATCTTATCTCTGGCCGAGGTTGCTTTTCGAAAGAGATCTTATCTCTGGCCGAACTTCTCAGAAGAGATCTTATCTCTAGCCGAGGTGGTCGCTCGGGAGAGATCTTATCTCTGACCGAGGTTGCTTTTCGGGAGAGATCTTATCTCTGATCGAACTTCTCGAGAGAGGTTGATGGTCTTTGACCTGCTCGTGTTAGGACGAGGTCTTCCTCCTGTTCCTAATATGGCGACTATTGACTGCTTCTTTCCTTGTCATTACATAGTTTTGGTGCCCAAAAATAATATACTGTTGAAAGGGAAGAACTTTATTGAAAGAAAGTTACTAGCAATGTATTCCCAAATTCTTTGTGACTCAGGGTCGTGGTAGCGTTGTTCCTCCGCACTTCTTTATGCGGACGACCTTTTCTATCTCATGCTGGCTTCCTCACTTTGAAGCAGGCTTCTCTTGGCTTCGATGCTAGGACCTGGGATAACGTTGACGACATCATGAGGCGGCCGACTTTATCGTTTCTTGTTACGGCAGCGCCCTTTATCGATCTTCAGGCTGGCGTCGAATGAATTTATCCAGCCGTCCCTTTCTAACGAGCTCCTCGATTTCGTCTCAGAGTTGGATGCACTCCTCAGTGTCATGACCATGGTCGCGATGGTAGAAGCAGTACTTACTTCGATCATGCTTGTTTGGGGGAGACCGTAACCCTTCTGATCTTGGCAGTTGGTTCTTAACTTCGGTGAGGATCTGAGTTCGAGGAGCATTGAGGGAGGCGTACTCATGGAGTCTTTTGGGAGGAGGGCTTCTTCGCGCTTCTCTATGAGCTCGAGGAGTTTGGGCCCGCCTGCTATCGGAGGAAGTCCGTGAGCATGGTCGAACTTCATTCGGCTCTCCATTGTCTGCCAGTCGCTCCCTTAAGGCTTCTTCGTCCTTCAACTTGAAGGCTTCTTTCGTACGGGCATATCTCTCGATCCGAGCCAGCAGATCGATGAAGTCCCTAGGATACCTTTTCTCCAGCGAGAATAGCAAGTTATTTTTTTGAAGGCCACCCTTGAGTGCGGCCATCGCGATAGACTGATCCAAGTCCCAGACTTTCAATGCCGCGGTGTTAAACCAAGTGACGTAAGCCCGGATGGATTCCCCTTGCTTCTACTTGACGTTCATCAAGAAATCCGAACCTCGATTCGATCGTCGGCTGCTGATGAAGTGGATCGCAAACTGACTGCTCATCTGGTCAAAAGAGAATATTGTACTTGGCTTCAACGTCGAGTACCAGTTCCTCACTGCTCCCTTTAAGGTAGATGGAAAGGCTCGATACAGCATGGCGTCTGAAGCATCGTGAAGCAGCATCATGATTCGGAAGGCCTCCATATGATTAACCGGATCAGAGGTCCCATCGTAGCTTTCAAGTTGAGGAAGTTTGAAGTTCAGCGGGATGGTTTCTTGCATTATTTGGAGGGAGAAAGGGAGATCGGCGCGGACGTCGGCATGATGAGCTGGGGCGACGTGGCCGAGCTCTTCAATCCACCGATCCATCTTCCGCAGTCTGTGATCGAGGGCATCATCTCGGTTGTAGATCTTGGGGGGCTTCCGACTGCAAATGGAGAAGGTCTCCCCCAGAAGAGAACCATGATCCGAACACGGATCCTCGGCTCTCTATTTCTCCTTCTTAGGGGCGACGGATACGTTGGCCCTGGTACTCTTTCTTGGGGCCGATTCTCGATATTTCGATGGTGGGTTTTCTGGTGGAGTCACCACCAGGGGCTGCTGTAAGGCCTGCATTGCCTCCGCGAGGCCACGGACCTATCGGACAAGCAGGTCGAACTGCTTCACATCCACCGTGGGTGCAGGTGGAACCTGAGCGATCGGGTCGAAGCAGGAATAGATAGATCTGGATAGGATCGGAATACGGAGGCTGTCGATCGTCGAGTCGAGGCTCTCCTAGGAGGCATTTTTTCTTCGAAAGAAAACTTCGGTGAGAAAGAAGAGGGATCTTCGGAGAGAGAGAAATCATCGTCGAGCACTCCTTTAAGAACAAGAAAATCTCGAAGGTTCAAGCTCTTCCTTTAATGCCAATCTGTTGACGCAGAATCCGATCGTCATTGAAATTTATTGGAGTGGAGGCCGATGAGGTCACTGCCGAGGACCTACAAAATAAAGTTTCGTCCGAAGTCGATGGAGGGATGGCTCCGGCAGGATCCTCCAACGATCAAGTCAGCTCCAGTCAATAGGAATGGAGTACTCAGTGTGGAGTTCGGTAGAGTTTAGAGGAGGAGAGAAGAGTTTTCAGAACCTGACGTAAGCATATCTGGAGGGTCCTTTTTATAGAGGGAGCTTGTTATAACTGTCTTGATTAATGATTGTCGTAACTATTCTGATCAATGTCGATCGTTATTGACTTTAAATGTCGATCGTTATTGACTTGATAAATATCGATCGTTATTATCGTGTAACCATTTAGTAGTGGGATCGGCCACTGAGGAGTTCGGCTGGCTAAAGGGGGTGTCTGAGAAGAGTTCGACTCCTAAAGAAGTCTGACCGAGGAGTAAGCTGAGAAGTTCGGTTGAGGGATTACTGCTGCGGAGTTCGGCCGACTGAAGGGACGGCCGCTTGAGGAGTTTGACCGCTGGGACTCTGAAGGAGTTCGGCCGCTTAGCAGTTCGGTTGGCTGTAATAGTTCGGCCAAGACCCATCCGTCGAAGTTCTTCCATGGCTACTGGCCGCATCAGGCTGGGCACCGATCTTGACTTCGATAGGAATAGGATTTATCCCCAACATTTGCCATTGAGAACTTTGTTCTTTGTAATGGCTATTGCCGCTTGGCAATCACAGTGCATAGACATCGAAGGCATTGATCTCATTTCCAATGGTATCTTGGCTAAGAAGGTTTTTAACCACTTAGCCTCACAACTAGTCAACTATAAAGTTATAAACTCTAACTCCATGATGGACCTAGCAATAATAGTTTGTTTGGCTAATTTTCATGTAACTGCACCCCCATCAAGAGTGAATATATAACCACTAGTGGATTTGGTTTCATATGAATCCAAAATCTAGTTAGCATCACTGTGCCCTTCTAATACACCAAAAAATTCATTATATAGAATATATACCATAGCTCATGGTATCTTTTAAATATTTTATTAGTCTGACTAATGCAGCCCAATGATCTTGATTGGAATTTTGCGTATACCTGCTCAGTCTACACATAGCACAAGTTATGTCAGGTCTAGAAAAATTTATCAAATGTATCAGACTCTCAATAATCTGAATATACTTAGATTGAGCAACTGCATCACCTCGATTTTTCTTTAATTGAGTGTTTGCATCATAAGGAGTACTCACATCATAATTATTAAGCTTCCTAAGAAGTTTCTCAACATAATTTTTTTATGACAACATTATACCATCGTCTCTCTTTATGTTTTTGACACCCAAGATCACACTAGCTTCACCCATGTCTTTCATATTAAATTTTGAAGCTAGAAAATATTTAATACTATGCACTATATCAATACAAGTATCAAATATAAGCATGCCATCTATATGCAAACTAATGATCCCACATTCATTATCAAGAATTTTTATATAAACACATTTCTCCACACCAACTGATGAAAAATCATCACTTAACAAAACTTGATCAAATTTCTCATGCCACTATTTTGGTGCTTGCTTTAGGCCATATAGAGACTTTCTTAATTTACAAACTTTATTTTCTTGTCTAGGAACTATACAGCCCTCAGGTTGAATCATATATATCTCTTCTTCAAAATCATCATTTAAAAAAACCATTTTAACATCCATTTGTATGAAAAGTTAATGGATGGAGGCCAAAGCAATCAAAATATATATTAAAGAAATTCTAGTTACCAAGGCAAAATTATCAAAATAGTCAATATTTTGTTTTTATGTAAAATATTTTGCAACTAGTCTAGCTTTGTATTTATCTATTGAACCATCAAGAAAAAAATTTCTTTGGAAAATCCATTTGCAACTGACAGGTTTTGCTCTGAGAGGTAAATCAACTAACTCCTGGGTTTGGTTTTGTAAAAGTGAATCAATCTCAATTTTAATAGCTTCTTTCCAAAACAAGACATCAGAAGAAGAGATAGCATCAAAGTAAGTCACAGGGTCGCTATCAATAAGATAAATGTAATAATTATCAACAAAGAAAAATTCTTCCCTTGCTCTCTTACTTCTTCTCAATCTCTCATTAAGGATCTCATCAATACTTTTATTAGTATTTCTATCGACGGGTGCATGAGAAATCTTTTTAAAAAATAGATAAATATGTTCAAGGAATTCAGCATTTTTTGTTTCAACAATAATGTTGCAATCAAGCACATCACTTTGTAAAACAAGAAATCTATATGCAGCACTATGTTCAGCATAACCAATGAACATGCAATCAGAGGTCTTTGAGCCTATTTTCCTTCTCTTAGGGTCAGACAACATATCCTTAGCAAGATACTCCCATACTTTCAAGTATTTTAAATTAGGGGCATAACTCTTCCGCAATTCATAAGGTGCCTTATCGATTTTCTTATAAGAAATTCTATTTTGTAAATGACATGTAGACAAAAAAGCTTCCCCCTCACAGGTTATCAAGCACAGAAAAACTAACAAGCATAGCATTCATCATTTCTTTTAATATTTTTTTCTTTCTTTCTACCACACTATTAGACTCAAGAGAATAAGGAGTAATTTCATAAATTATTTCTTCTCACAATAGTCATTCAAATAAAAATATTTATCTTTATCAGACCTAGCTCTTTTAATCTTTCTATGCAATTAATTTTCTACCTCTGCTTTATATAATAAAAACATATTAAATGTTTCATCTTTATTTCTAAGTAAATAAATCTTAGTGAATATAGAGCAATCATCTATAAAGGTCACATAATATTTCTGACCACCTCTAGTCATTGTTTGTTTTAAATTATCTTGGTCCGTGTAAATCAAACTTAATTAATAATTCAGTTTCTCTATAAATAGATACACATAATTTTTTTATTTCCTTAGTCTCGACATAGAATTTATACTTATCCATATATATTATATTAATACCAAAAATTAAACCTAATACTTGCATTTTCTTTATATAACCTACACTAACATATCCTAATCTGGCATGCCACATATCATATGAGTTAATCAAGTAGGAAGAAGATATATTCTTATTATTTACACCAGAAATATCAAGTACAAAGAGTCCTTGATTACAATACCCTTTGTCGACAAAAATATTATTTTTTCTCATTATGATTTTATCATATTCGAATGACACCTTAACCCAAACTTTGATTAATAGGGCCATAGAGATCAAATTTGTCCTAATGTTAGGAACATGCAGCACATTATTTAAAGCTAAAGTCTTGCATAATGTTAGCTTCAGAAGGACTTTGCCTTTACCTAGAACTTGCATAGTTCATGAGTCTCCAAGGTAGACTACCTCCTCTCCATCTTCCATTGGTGTGTAGGAGATGAAGGTATCTTTATTGGCACAAATGTGCCTAGTAGCTCCAGAGTCAACCACCCAATCTTTGATGTTGGTCACCATGTTTACTTGACAAAAGACCGTAGCTATTATATCATCTTGTTGGACCAAATTTGCTTTTGGTTTAGGAGGGTTGTCATTTCTTACTCTCTTCCTGTATTGGGATGCATGATGACCTGGTTTGCCATAACAAAACAAGACCCTTTCTTTGTCTTAAAGGAGGGGTTAGCAGCTTTAGGTTTATAATCAAGAAACTAGTTTTCGTATGTTTTTTGATGAACTTTTTCTTGCACCAGATTAGCCTTAGACGCCATCTCCTTTGATATGGCAACTTGCATCTCCTTTCGATTGGTATCCTCAATGATGATGTGGATGATCAAATCTACCAGTGATAATTGCCTGTGCTTGTGCTTCAATTATATATTGCTTATATTTGTTCCAAGAATTGGGTTGCTTTTTTATCAACACACCAACCATGAATTCTTCTTGGAGAACGATCTTTTCAGCCTTCAAGTCTTCCAACAACTTATGGTACTCATTGATTTGTATCTTCATATTCTTATCATTAGTCATCTCTTAACGATAGAACTTGCCTATGATAAACTTTTGTGTTTGCTAGCATCTTCGATAGTGTACTTCATGATCATCGACTCCCAAATCTTCTTTACTTCTTTGTAGCTACAGTACACATCAAAGAGCTTGTTAGAAAGAGTACTTAAGATGGTGTGCCTATAAACCTTATTGGCATGGATCCAAACTTCTATAGTCAATTATAGTTTATGATCGAAGAGAATCCAAGCAACTCCATGCATATCGAGGATACTAAAAATACTCTCTTGCCATCTTTTGAAGTTGGCACTATTGAAAACCTCAATCTTGGATATGTCGTGGAATAGCTTGGTGAATATTTATTGCTCCAAGAATTGATTTTGATGATTACAAAGCATTTAAGGGGATTACTAATAAATTTGATTTGAAAAAATATATATATATATTTTAGGAGCAAAATCATAATTTTATCAAATTTTGATCTGAGAGCCTCAAGAGCAAGTATAGAAGATTTCTAATCCTTTGGAGGTAGTTCCATGATTTTTGGATGCTTATTTTGGAAGAAAATCAAGTTTGAAGTGAAAGGATCGACCCCTAAGTCGTCCCTTGCTGAAACGAGCCTTTTGGCATGCTGTCTTTATGCCAAGGGTCGACCCCAGGATCGATCTCTGCTATTCCAAAAGTCAAAAATATAGAACGATTATTTTTCTGAATTTTATCTCAGAGGTCGACCTCGAGGTCGACCCCTGTGCCATGAGTCGACCCCTATGCCATGAGTCGACCCCTGCAATGAAAATTTTTTTACAACAACTATTTTTTTCTTATTTTGATAGGTTTTAATAGTTTCTTTAATATCTTCAATGGCTACAAATCTTGCCCAGAATTCTCTCCTTCACCTATTGAAGATCTAAAAAGCTTTAAATAGGGAAAAACCTAAGACATTGAAGAATCAATTATCAGCCCTAAGCAAAAAATATTCATCAAGAAAAGAAGCTTTCATCTTCAAGTTCACCAACCTCTCAAGAGCTTATTCAAGTCTCCATCAATCTTGAAAAAAATCAAAGAAGCTTCTTCCACTATTGTGAAAAGCATTTTTAAGATTTTATTTGCTCACAAAGGAAGCTATACTTGTATTTGATTATCATTAAATCTTTGACTCTGCTTTACTATTTTGATTCAAGTTTTGGAAGATTTCAAAACTTGAAAAAGTTGATCCTAACCTGAAATAGGATCGTATTGGATTGGCTTGTACCCAAAAAATAAGTATTCTAGCTTGAGATAGCTAGGGTTAGAGGTTTCTAATGGTGTATTTCAGTTTGAATATGGTTAGTAAATTTTAATTCCCAAGTAGGAGCTTAGAGAGTAGATGTAGGTGCAAGAAAAGCACCGAACCACTATAAATCTTGCTTGTTTGTGGTATGCTTACTATCTTTCTTTTCTTAGTTTGTTAAATTTTTGCTCTCTAATCTTTTATATTTTTCTCTAACCTAAATTATTTCACACATACTTTTTGTATATCATCATTCAATCTTGATATCTTTAAATTAGCTTTAAAATATTAAAAATCTAATTCACCCCCCCTCTTAGGTTGCATAGCTGGGCAACAAGTAGTATCAGAGCTTGGTGCTCTAGTCCTACTTTGATTTAGCCATCAAAGAGCCAAAGATCTATGGCAATCTAAGTTAGTATTTCTCTAGTCGAGGGGCAGTCCACAAATCGACCTTCATTTTTTAATGGAATAAACTATACCTATTGAAAAGCTCGGATGAGAATTTTCATACAAGCACTTCACTATGATATGTGGAGTATCATAGTTAATGGACCACATACACCCACTAAGATAATTGATGATGAGGAATCAATCAAATTCGAAAAAGAATGGGATGAGATTGATAAGAAAATGGCTCAACTCAATGCAAGAGCAATGAATATTTTATATTGTGCTCTAGATGCTAATGAATTTAATCATATTTCAACATGCATGTCGACTAAGAAAATATGGGATAGGTTAGAAGTAACTCATGAAGGCACTAATCAAGTTAAGGAGTCAAAAATTAATATGCTTGTGCACAAATATGAACTTTTCAAAATGGAGCATAATAAGTCAATAACTATAATATTTACTAGATTTACGAATATTATAAATGATCTTAAAAGTCTTGGCAAGTCTTATTCTAACAGTGACCTTGTGAGGAAGATTCTTAGGTCTTTGCCAAGGACATGGAAGACCAAAATGATTACAATCCAAGAAGTCAAAGATCTAAATATTTTATCCTTAGAGGAGCTTCTAGGATCACTAATGACGCATGAGCTAAGCATGAAATAATATCAAAAAATAGATGCCAAGAAAAAGAAGATAATAGTCCTTAAATCTACTACTCAATAAGATGAGGAATCCGATGAAATGAAAGATGAAGAATTGGATGAAGAAATAGCTCTCATCATAAGAAAATTAAAGAGATTTTTGAAGAAAAAATAAGGAATGAAAAAGAGGCTACCTACCAAAGGAGAGCATAGCAAGAAAAAGGATAGGGAGCAGTCTCTTATTTGCTATGAATGTAAGAAATTGGGGTACTTTAAGTCTGAATGTCCTCAACTTAAAAAGGTCCCAAGAAATATAAGAAAAAGACTATGGTGGCAACATTGAGTGATAGTGATGACTCAAGCTCTAAAGAGGAAGAAGCTCATGAACAAGCCAACCTGTACCTTATGGCACATGAGAATGAGGTAAGTGCTGAAATCTCAAATGAATTTACATTTAAAAAACTTCAAAAAGCCTTCTATAATTTAGTAGATGATTTAAAAAAGTTGGGAACTAAAAATAAAGATCTAAAATTAAAAAATTAAGTCTTGCTAAAAGAAAATGAAACTATCCTAAGTGAAAAACTAGTCTTAACTCAAGAGAATCTAAATTTAAAAAATAAAATTGATAATTTAAAATAGATAATTAAAAAATTTATTTTGAGTTCAAATAAACTTTATATAATTCTTAAAAATTAAAAGATTATTTATGATAAAGCCGATCTAGGCTATAACCCCCTAAGAGAACAAAAATTTTTGAAAAATATTTTTATAAATTTATAAAGTAATAAATTTTTAAATGTTACTTGCTTTAAATATGATAAACTAGGATACAAATCTTATATATGCTTCTCTAACAAGTCAAATGTAAAAAAAATATGGGTTCCAAAAGAAACCATTGTGACTAATCTTAAAGGACCCAAGAAAATTTGGGTACTTAGAGTAAGGACTTGATTTTGCATGTAGGTGTATCTTGTATTCAAAGAAGAAAATCGAAGATGGTATCTTGACAGTGGATGCTCAAGACACATGATCGGTGATGAGTCCCAATTCATCATGCTTGATGCTAAAAATGGAGGGATGGTTATATTTAGAGACAATGGCAAAGAAAAGATCATTAGTATAGATAATATCGATATCATTCCCTCCAAGTATATTTAAAATATTTTATTAGTAGATGGTTTAAAATACAATCTCTTAAGCATTAGTCAACTTTGTGACAAGGGTTACAAAGTTATTTTTGAATCTTCATTATGCATTGTAACTAGTTCCAATGATGATGGCATTAAGTTAGTTGGTCCTAAGCATGGTAATATTTATATGACAGATTTGAATGATCTTTCTATGATAAACATGTAATGTCTAGTAGCTATGAATACCAAAATTAATAAGACTAGTTGGCTTTAGCATCGTAAGCTTGCACACATTAGTATGCATTCATTTTTAAAGCTTATCAAAAAGGAATTAGTTACCGGTTTATCAAAATTGAACTTTGAAAAAACTAAAATTTATGATGCATGCCAACTAGGTAAATAAATAAGAGTTTCATTCAAATATAAGAATATTATTTTAATTTCTAGGCCATTGAAACTTTTGCACATGGATTTGTTTGGTCCTACAAGAACAGCAAGCTTAGGTGGAAAATATTATGATTTTATAATTATCAATGACTACTCATATTTTACATGAATTTTTTTTTGGCACACAAAGTTGAAACTTTTCATATTTTCATAAAATTTTATCGAAAAGTTACAAATGAAAAAGTATTTTCAATTCAAAGCATTTGAAGTGATCATAGAATCGAATTTGAAAATCAAGATTTTAAAAAAAAATTTGTTGAAAAAGGAATTAGCAATAATTTTTCAGCATCTAGGACATCCCAACAAAATGGAGTATAGAAAAAAAAAATAGAACTCTAGAAGAAATGACCCATACTATGCTATGTGAAAGCAACCTTCCAAGATACTTTTGGACGAAAGTAATTAACACAGCATGTTACATCTTAAATCATATCCTAATCAGACTAATTTTAAAGAAAACATCTTATGAGCTTTGGAAAGGAAGAAAATCTAACATTGCATATTTTCATATTTTTGATTGTCGATATTTTATTTTGAATAATGATAAAAAAAATTAGGTAAATTTGATGCAAAATTCGATGAAGCTATTTTTCTTGGTTACTCCTCTTCTAGTAAAGCTTTTAGAGTTTTTAACAAAAGAATCTTAGTAATAGAGGAGTCAATACATGTTATTTTTTATGAGACTAATGATCTTCCATCAAGGAAGAATGAGGATATTGATGATGCGAATCCTCTTATAGAAGGAATGAAGGAGATCATCCTAAAGGATTTAACAATTCAAAATAAAGAGAATCATGAAGACAAGCAAGAAATCGAGGATGAAGGATAACAAGAACAACCTCAAAGTACCAACGATCTTCAAAAAGAATGGAGGTATATTCACAATCACTCCAAAGAACTAATTATTGGTGATCCTACATATGGGGTAAGAACTCGCTCTTTACTTAAAGATGTATACAATCATTTTGCATTTATTTCTCATTTTGAACCCAAAACCATTGATGAAGTCAAAAAAGATTATAATTGGATAAATGCAATGCAAGAGAAACTTAATCAATTCGAAAGAAATAATGTATGGACCTTAGTATCAAGATCTAAAAATTATCCAATAATTAATACAAAATGGATATATAGAAATAAATTAGATAAAAATAAAAATATAATTAGGAATAAAGAAAGATTAGTTGTAAAGGATTATAATCAAGAAGAAAAAATTGATTTTGATGAAATATTTACTCCTGTTGCTAGACTAGAAGTAATTAGATTTTTACTCACTTATGCATGCTTTATGAATTTCAAGCTATTTCAAATGGATGTTAAAAGTATTTTTCTAAATAGATATATTATCGAAGAAGTTTATGTAGAACAACCTTTCGATTTTGAAAATCATGCTTTTTCAAATTATATTTTTAGATTAAACAAAGTATTATATGGTTTAAAATAAATACCTAAGGCTTGGTATGAAAGACTAAGTAAATTCTTGCTTAATAATGGATTTTCAAGAGAAAATGTAGATACAACCCTTTTCATTAAAAGAGATCATAATGATATCTTAGTAATACAAATATATGTTGATGATATTATATTTGGATCTACTAATAAAATTTTATGTCAAGATTTTGCTAAACTCATGTAGGAAAAGTTCGAGATAAGCATGATGGGTGAATTAACATTCTTCCTCGAACTTCAAATCAAACAAATAAAAGAAGGAACCTCCATCACTCAAAGCAAGTACATAAGATAACTACTCAAGAAATTTAGGATGGAGAGCTCTAAAGAAATTGGTACCCTCATGAGTCCATCACGTAAGCTTGACAAGGATGAAGGAGGTAAAAGTATTGATCAAAAACTTTATAAAGGCATGATTAGTTTTTTATTGTATTTAACTGCTAGTAGACCAAATATCATATTTAGTGTTTGTTTATGTGCATGATTTCAATCTAATCCAAAAGAATCATATTTAAATATTGTAAAAAAAAAACTTAAATACCTAAAAGGAACTCAATTCATAGGTTTATAGTACTCTAAAAATTCATCAATCAATTTAATTAGATATTCAGATGCAGATTTTGCTGGATGTAAATTAGATAGAAAAAGTAGTAGTAGAACTTGTCAATTTCTAAGAGTTAATTTAATCTCTTCGTTTAGTAAGAAGCAAAATTTGGTAGCATTGTTTACGATCGAGATCGAATATATTGCAGTTGGAAGTTATTATGCACAAATCTTGTGGATTAAGCAACAACTTGAGGACTTTGATATTAAACTAAATAAAATTCTCATAAGATATGATAATACTAGTGTCATAAATCTAACTAAGAATCCAATCCAATACTCTAGGTCAAAACACATTGAAATAAGACATCATTTCATAAGTGAGCATGTTCAAAATAATGATATAATTCTTGATTATGTTTGTACTAAAAATTAATTGACTAATATTTTTTACTAAGACCTTAAGTGAAGATAAATTCTATGAGATTAGAAGAGAATTAGAAATTCTTGATCTCCTAGCTTAAACATCTTTATGATTCCAAGCTCTCTTCTATCAAAAATATCATCTTAAACTATCTTGAGCCTATATCTTACTTTTTTTTTCTCAAAAAGCTTAAATCTAATCATCTTTTGATCACTCTCATGTGTAAAATTCAACCCCTAAAATCTCAATTTTTTTTAAAATTTTTCATCAATTTTTGGATCAATCCTTGAGACTTAATTTCATTACTTTTAGTTAAAAATTATCCATCCTTCTTGTCTTTCTCTTGACTATAAAAAAAAAAAATTATTTTTGAACTTAATAAGAAAAATCATGGATAAATAATTATACTTTATTTATCTCATGAATTTATTTGAGCATTCTAATAATTTTGATCACTTGATTCATTTTAAGCAACTATTTATATTTTACACATTTTGATCATATCATTTTTTTTCTTTTTAAAAATTAATTGGTATCAAGAAATTATTTTTGATCTTAAAAGAGGACTTTAATTTTTTAATCAATTGATATCAGATAGCTTACCATTTATTTTATATTTTATTGATCTTAATATATATATATATATATAATAAAAGAAAAGAAGAGATGATCTCTCAAAAATTGAATATATCTTATAATTTACTTTGAATAATCTATTTAAAATTTTTAATCTTTAAATTATTCCATCTCTCTTGAATCTTTGAAGTTTAAAATAATTTTATTTAATATATTTATATTATTTAAAAAGGGAGAAATGTACTTTTAATCCATGTTATTCATAAATAGAATTAAAAAAAAAGATATTCATTCTAAATTTATTGTATACTTTCAAAATAGAGAAGAAAAGTTAAAAGATAAATTTATCCAATAATAATTATGAAAAAAAAGGAGAAAAAATATTATGTGATGAATTTTCTAGTATTTACTCTTAAAAAATAAGAAAAAAGATGTTTGTTTGTTAAATATTATTTAGTTAGCCTTGACTGAATATTCTAATTAATTTGAGTTAAGAACAATAAACTTTGATAATTTTATGATCCTTTTAACTTAAGCCTTTATGTGATTATTTAGTTTAAATTTAATTGATTTGATTGTTAAATTATTTTTGATAACTAATTAAAGTTAAAGCTAATTTGAAATATATTCTCACTCTAAATAAATTAATTTTAATACATACTTCTAATTTTAAAATTCATTTAAAAATATGAATATAATATAAAATTTTTAATGTTGCCTTTAGAAATCTTTGTAAAATTATTTTTGCTCTGATACTATCTTTATTTTACTCGATATATTTTTGATATATATCTATTTTAAGCTTAATTAATTAAAATTTATCTTTAAAAAAGTAAATAATAAATTAAATATTATGCTTGATTTTACTATTTAAATCTTTGAAAAGCTCTAATCCTCTTAAAGCTTAAAAGTACATACTTAAAAATCTATTCAAAAAATTATATTCATTCAAAAAGAGGGAGAGCCTTTGATATTTGAGTTTAAGCTAATTTTTTGTAAAAAAAAATTTTCAAATGATAAGCTTTTAATGGAGAGCTGATTCATTTGATTTGATTCAATTTTTTAAATTTGATACATCTATCATTTGATATATCCCATTATATCTTTGATTTCTTATCTGATTTTAATGCTTCCAGTCGTGATCTCTACTAGATTTAGTTTAGTCATCTTTGTATTAGGTTATGATCTAGTATCTATTAGTTGTTTCTATGAGTTATTGATCAAGTCATGATTGGTTATATTTTCTTTTGGATTAAACTTATGGCATTGGTACTATTAGCTATTTGGATCATGGATAGTTGTATCCATGAATTTTATATATTTTGATGGCCTAATTTTTATGAATACTTTTAATATCTTTATATTTTTGTATGTTTAACACTTATATATTTTGATGACTTAATGTTATGATAATCATTTGGATGTAAATATGTGATAATATCATTTGAATGATGTGAAATGAAACCTTTGTGAATTGGCTAAATTTTATTATGATCATTATATTGTAAATTGAAAGTTTTGTTATAAACTCTTATTCTAACAGAAAAATATATGGAATAACTTAAGAAGAAGACTTTTTTATTTTTGAATTTTAAAATTCTTTAAGATCTTACTTGATGATGTCAAAAAGGGGAAGTAGAGTAAATAAAATTAGACTATAAGCAAAATTAAAGTAAAATTGATAAAAAAAATAAAATAAAAATAAAATTAATAAAAAGAATAAGTAAGTCAAATATTTTTGTAAATTATTTAAATGTCTGACTATAAGTAATCATCAAACTTCTCTTGATGCCATATTGATCAAATAATTGAATATAATATGCTAGTATATGATGTAGCATGTTCCTTCAAATTTTTAAAATCCTCAATCAATACTTCTACATGCTTTATTTTTACTTATGCTCAAATATTTTATCATCATCAAAAAGAAAGAGATTGTTGCTCCAAGAATTGATTTTGATGATTATAAAGCATTTGAGGGGATTACTAATGAATTTGGCTTGGAAAAGAACTTTTTATATTTCAGAAGAAAAATCATAATTTTATCAAATTTTGATCTAAGAGCCTCAAAAGCAAGTATAGAAGATTTCTAATCCTTTGGAGGCAGTCTCATGATTTTTGGATGCTTATTTTGGGAGAAAATCAAGTTTGAAGTGAAATGGTCAACCCCTAGGTCATCCCTTGCTAAAACGAGCCTTTTGGCATGCTGTCTCTATGCCAAGGATCGACCCCAGGATCGACCTCTATTATTTCGAAGGCTAAAAATATAGAACAGCTATTTTTCTAAATTTTATCTTAGTGGTCGATCTCGAGGTCAACCCCTGTGTCATGAGTTGACTCCTATGCCATCAGTCGATCCATGAATCGATCCCTACAACGAAAATTTTTTTGCAATGACTATTTTTTCTTATTTTGATAGATTTTAATGATTTTTTTAATGTCTCCAATGGCTACAAATCTTATCCAGAATTCTCTCCTCCACCTATTGAAGATCTAAAAGATTTAAATAGAAAAAACACAAGAGATTGAAGAACTAATTATCAGCCCTAAACAAAAAGTATTCATCAAGAAAAGAAGCTTTTATCTTCAAGTTCATCAACCTCTCAAGAGCTCATTCAAGTCTCCATCAATCTTGAGAAAAATCAGAGAAACTTCTTCCACTATTGTGAAAAGCATTTTTAAGATTTTATTTGCTCACAAAGGGAGCTATACTTATATTTGATTGTCATTAAATCTTTTACTCTACTTTACCATTTTGATTCAAGTTTTGGAGGAATTCTAAAACTTGGAAAAGTTGATCCTAATCTTAAATAGGATTGTATTGGATTGGCTTGTACCCAAAAAATAAGTGTTCTAGCTTGGGATAGCTAGGGTTGGAGGTTTCCAATAGTGTATTCAGTTTGAATACGATTAGTGAATTTTAATTTTTAAGTAGAAGCTTGGAGAGTGGATGTAGGTGCAAGAAAAGCATCGAACCACTATAAATCTTATTTGTTTGTGGTATGCTTGCTATCTTTTTTCTTAGTTTGTTAAATGCTTGCTCTCTAATCTTTTATATTTTTCTCTAACCTAAATTATTTCACACACACATCTCGCATATCATCATTCAATCTTGATATCTTTAAATTAGCTTTAAAATATTAAAAACTCAATTCATCCCCCCTCTTAGATTGCATAGCTGGGCAACAATATCATGGTAGAAACTATCGACACGGTAGCATTGGCAGGTTGTGTAGCAACGTTGGCAGCCATAACAGAAGGAGCACCCTCGATAGTAGCAATGGAAACATCGTCAATAGCAGGATTTGAAGAAGACTTTATCCTTGAGAATGTTGAAAAACTACGATCAATTTATGATTAGCCTGAGACATGCAAGCACTATCCTTAAGGATAATTCTGGCACAAATAGCTATCTCCAATGATTCAACGAGCTCTTTCTTTTGAAAAGGAAAATAAGAATCAGCAAAGATTGAATTCTACAACCCAACACAAAGAAACTTTTGGAGTGGAAGGAATAAGGCTCAAAGCTTATCTTTTAAGAAGAGCCAAAGGGTTGATATTTACAGGAAAAAAGAGACCAGCCAAGAAAAGAGGATCAATGGCTAATAATTGGTCATCTAATGCCAATGGTTTATTAGCCATTGAAAGCCAGTGAATTCACATTGAATTGCAAGCCAGGCAAATTGAAGGCCAACAAATTAAAATAGTGAAAATTCAAAAGCGGTAGGCTGGCAGGCTATTTAGAAATGTCAAAATTATTTTAAACGATAGGCTATTTTAAAACCATTTTGACCAAGTAATAAATGACCAAGTAATAAAATAATATTATTTAAGTAAATATTTTTTATTATTATTTAAAATACTTATTTACAATAGTTTTTAATCTTGAGGATCCAATAGGATACTTAAATAATCCCTACTTTGAGACAACTCCTAGTGGATAGGATGAATATTTCCATACTTTTTAAATCGATAGGAGAGAGGTACCTCTTTCTCTCTTCAGAAATTTACTAGAATTTCAAGAAAAAAGGGAGAAAATATTATCCCTACCTTATTATGAGAAACCACATGATTTCCTATTTTAAAAGTAGAATTTTAAAATCTAAAATTACCTACTTATTAAAGACTTTGTGGATACCATGTCATTTCCTATTTTAAGAGTGGGATTTTGAAATTTAAAATCACGTATAAGAACATTTCCAAATAAATGTAAATAAAAAAAATTGACGCCGATTAAAAAGAAAAGTTTATTATTTCTTAACTAAGCAATATTTCTTTAAATTAAAAATAAATAAAATCCTCTTCTCCATTTCTCTCCAACAATCTCAAGCTAGCAAGATGAAAGGATGGGCTTCGATGCCATCTCAAGGAACATCGGCAAGAAGAAAAGGGCAAAAATTTCTAATCAAATCGATACGAATAGGATCGAATCAAATTAAGATCTACTTTATTTCTCTTCAACTATTATAAAATTTGTTTTTGATAGTTTATTTAAAGCAATGCAAGCTCAATGCATAGTGAAAGCAATGGCTTTATCAAGATTCAATTCTTGGGTTATCCATCTTCTTTTGAGCTTTTATTTTTATCCGATGTTTTAAATCTCAGATTTTGAAGGCGAAGGATTTGCTAGATAAGTTTGAATATTTAACTTTAGATTTTTTTTCTTTGATTTAGTTTAAAGACATTTCCTTTTCTTTACCATAAAAAAAGATTTCCTTTTGTTTTGTTTTTGTTTTTGTTTTAGAGGTGATTGTTTGCTTATATTTGTTTTCAAGATTTGATTTCCTCTTCTTATCTCGATCAAAATAATTATTATTTTTTTTGGGGGTGGGGGGTGGGGTGGGAAGATTTGAATGTTTTGCCTATATTTGTTGTCGAGATTTCTTTTGGTTTTCTTGCACGAAAAAAAAAGATTATTTTAGTTTTGGAGCATAGGCGATAGTTAGTTAGGTATTTATAATTGGTCAAGAGGCTACAAATATGGGCACCTTATCTATTTATCTCTTCCTTATCCGGCACCATTTCTACCTCGAACTAGCTGGAATAGTATTTATTATTATATATAATACAACTATTATTTGTATAATTTATTTCATAGAAAATATTATTTTTTATTCAATAATTAATATTTAAATTTTTTTAAAAAAATTATATTATATTTTTTAATTAATAATTTAAAATTTAAAAAATTAAACAAGTAAAATATTTGATTTGTTTTAAAAAAATCTCAGTTACCTAGCAGGAGGAAAAGACAAGAATAAATAGGGATACATCATCTCTTGGACTTGGTTTCACAAACGATAAGCTCCCCAAGACTTCAACCCTCGACCTGGATTCACAATATAGATACGTCATTTCTTGAAGAATTCTTCTTTACTTTAGGATTGTACTTGATCAATATTCTCCCAAAAAAAGCAAAATAAGGGAATCCCTTGAAATTTTAAAAGAAAAGTCACCATAATTTATCATTTAAACCATATCGGGTTGATCATTTACACTCAACAGTATCAGGATGTGGACAATCTTTTTCTGATAAAAACATATAAATTTTTTTTTTCTTTTCAGGCACTTTGTATAGTGAAGAGTACTTATAAAAAAAACAAAGATCCTTCAAGGGATGCTATGCATGTTTGTTCAATAGGGATGAAAGGTAGAGTACGAGAATCCAGGCATGGCTCCCTAACTTCTCTCAACTGGTAAAATTAATACAAGCATTTTTCCCGAGAGAATCTTATCATAGAGATTTTTTTTTTTTTTCCAACATTACGGGGCTAATCCGTACATTAGTCCCTTCAAGCATAAATAGATATGTATATTTATATACCATTAAAGCTCTCAACTGTTTGAAATCGGTTTTATAGATACTCATTGGCCACATGTATGTACATTTATGATGATGCTCATCTTATATAATCTTTTCAGACTATATAAGATTTCTAATTTTTTCAAAGTACTTTTAAAAAGGGATACAATCTCGAAAAACATATTGAGTTGGGATTTTTCTTGGAATATGTTCATAAATATTACATGTATATATAAGCATGCGGAGATGCATATGTGTTACACATATATACATAGATGTTAACTTTTAAAAGATAATTATTCACCAAAAATTATCATTATTTATTCATTATTTCTTGTTTACATATTTAGATACATAAAGACAATGCATAGACATTTATTATATCTAGCTATCCTTTGGAATTATTATATATATCATTCATGCATAATTAAATCAGAAGATCAAGATAATGTGAAGAAATGAACCAAGTAGCAGAAGTAATGCATTTCATCTTCTTCCATCTGGCCAATTATTTGATCCCCAAAGACCGTTGTGGAATTAGTGTAAAGTTTGAGTTGTGGGCCAACGATTTACCTCCTTAACTCCCAGTTTCAAGAGCATTAGGTTGGATGAACTTCCACTAGAACATATGTATTCATATATATACATATATGCATGCATACATAAAAACACACACACATATATATATACACACACACATTTATTTTATGAATGTACATGTCAAAATATTTGGAAAAAATCTTCGATATCAAAAAATTGATAAACTATTGTTGTTCCTGAAATATATGCACCTACAATTTAAAAAAGCATGCAATTCATGCATATGTAGAATATATATATATATACACATTTATAAATACATCAATTCCGTGTGCATATGCAGCGGTAATTGGGTTTAGTTTATGTGAGATAATTTAGTTGTACAATTAATTTTGTTACTCTGTAGTTCACTGACAAGATGATGGAATATAGTCGGAGCAAAAATTGGCTCGACCAAACAATGCAATCCAATTTAGGCTACATATGGATCAAGAGTTTTCAGTTCGGGTCAGCTGATCAAGTATGGATCAAACTTTTTGATCCGAATGGGCAACAAAATTTGGGTCTTGCGAGTAGTTTCATTTGAGTTGATCATATGGGCCGAGTTGGATCATGATATGAATATTTTGAAACTTAATTATTCAATTTATCTGGGAAAATAAGTTATGAAGGGTAGGTTAAGTGAGATAGGCTAAGTTGGAAAGGTGTCAAGCTTTACGAATTAGATTAGTTTGTGAATAAATAGGTCAAATTTATGGGTGATGGTTGTGAATTTTGCCGTTAGTTCATCCGCCAAAAGGAGGCCCCATGTTTTTCGTAGCCGTTACTGCGACCGTTATTTTTTGGGAAGCGGTCGTAGCCCAAAATTAGCATCCAACTCTAGTCGCTCCTCCGTCCCTCCATCTGCCGCTGAGAAATGCGAGCAAACGCCTTCGCCCTGCCTCTACCCTTCAATTACCTTCGGTTTCCGCCGCTGAATCCGACGCTGCGGCGTGTCCAACTTCTTCCGTATCAACCCGCTCTCGGAGCTAAGTCTCCTCCACTTCTTCGAGGTTCCTGCTCTCTCTCTCAAAGCCCAAATCACCTCCTTTCCTCTTCTTCAGACGTACCAACGAGCTTGGTTTCTATATAACCCCGCAGCTGTGAAGAAGAGCAAGGAGGAATTCGGTGCCGAAGATGACGAGGAGTATGGCGGGCTTCCGAAAGAATTCTATGACGATGTATGACTCTCCTGGATTTGCCTTCTCTCTATTTCTTTCTCTCGTTGTAATTTTAATACTGGAGTGAGATAAACCCTTATTTTGGAATGGTATTGTCATTAGGTCCTTCAATCTCACTCCTTTTTTTCTTCTGGGCATTTTGTCATATAGGTTGTAGCCGATAGTTAGCTCGATACGTTGCCTGGGTCATTGATGATTTTCTTTAATTAAATTCTATTTTCTTCTCTTAATTGTGTTACTGTTTCGGTTTTTACTGTGTCTAGTGCTTGAGATAAAGTTCTTTGGGTGATTTGGGTAGCCTTCAATCAAGTTTTGCATGCTTTACTTTCAGATTACTATTCACCAGATACCTGACTCGTTCCTTTATGCTTTCTGGCACCATTACATGAACATGGAATGATATCGTGGGAGGTGTTTTAGTGAGAAAATTGATTCAATATGGTCATTGAATAGTGGTATGATGTTTAAAGGTAATGTGAATGATTACAGAACTCTGGTTATGACTCTTTGTTTGGAGTTCAGTTTTTTCCCACTTGGTGCTTGTAGTGCTAATATCTTTTTTTTTTCGTGGTAATTCCAGTAGTCATAGATTGTTTTAGTTGGTCCCATGTGCACAAAAATAGGTGTTATATATGCACTGGAATTTCTTAGGGGCCTGTTTACTTCCTTGAGCATCACTTCCTTAGGAGATCATGAGTGGTGGGGATTTTGAGATTGCACTACCCAAAAAGTATGCATTTATGCACCATGGTGCTTGTCTTTGTAGGATCTCAAGATTAGATAGATGATTGCACATGTCTATGGTTCCTTAGGTTTCCATGGAGTTCAACTGAATCAACCAACCTTATTTCAGATTTAGTCAACCAAAGAAATTTTCAAGGACTTGTCAAGTTTAATTAATTAAACTTAGGAAGATTGTAAATGCAACTAGCTAGCTGAAGGTTATAGTAGACCAGCATTTGTATGAATACTCGACATGCATAAATCTCACGAGTTAGAATCAACGGTTCATTTGTTATTCTTAACTGAATCATGAAATATTTCAACAAGTTAAATGCTTAATTTTATCACGATTTGTTAAATAGAGTTACACAGAAGGCTTTTTACTGCATCGAGGATGTCATATACTCAACATTGTTGATCAAAGGATATGAAGAGGCAGGGCTAAAACATTGTTAACTAAGGTGCATCTTTGTTGGAAAACCTGAATGTTAGCACCTAGTGTACCTTGTCAGATTGGCACAAAACAATATCTTTTCAAGTTGGCACGAAACAATGTAAGTGGAAAAACAAATTATAACATGATTTAAATATACATGCAAGCTCCCTTTTTATTTGAGGTGTTTATAACGTACACTTATCTTTACTCTTAGATTAAATGTTGCCTTTGTTATAATCCAGTTTTCCTTTCATATTTGTTCTCACCATTCTTCCATATCCCTTCTCTCTAATTGATCTTTGCTGACTACTCTAGGTTGAAGGGTTGAGATGAGATTGATATCTGCTCATACAATGCTTCTCAATCTAATGGCGGAGCTGTGTCTTTGGTTGGCTCCATAATGAACCTCAATTGATGAGACAAGGCTGGGTTGTATCATTGTATACTATCATGCTTTAGGCTCAGGTCCATTTACAATGTGTCATTCTCAAATAAAGAAAAATTTCTAAGAAAGAAAAATATGTGCCTCCACTTTATAGAATTGTTCCAAATAGAAGACTATTTTTACAAGTATATCCAACAATGGTGCATGGTCACTAAAGTACGTGCATGCATTATACAGATTCCAGTGTTATGCATTTGCAATGTACACTGGAGGAAGCATGCATGGCCTTTATCCCCTGTATAATTAAAGATTTCTGCTACTTTTTTTAAATGATAAATATATCCCAAATTTTGGTGTGTGCATTTTCCTATTGACGGGGTGTGAGAGAGAGAGCTGTAGCAGTCCTGCTTCTTAGAGATGTGTGTATGCTGTTTAGTATAGAAGATGTGGGACCCGCAAGTTATACCCTACTTAAGTTAAAACTAAAGCAAGGACAACACCAAGAGTGTTTTTTATTAAAGAGGGTCTCACTGGTTGAGGCTCAGGGAGTTCACATTGACACTAGAGCTACACTATCAATTTGCATTATAAAAACTATAATGATTGATCCCTGCGATAATAAAGTCACAAAATTTGGTGAACCATTAAAAATTAGAGGACCTTGTGAATAGACCAAATGAAGCTCCATTTCACAAGTACTTAAGCTCCTTAGTCCCTATACAAATGGCTAAACATTTCATGTATTAATTGATCAGCCTATCCATGGTCACAAGGTTTTTGGTACCGGTATCGGTGGTTGTGCCGGTCGCCAGCTGATACGAGACCATACCGGTATCGAACCGTATCGACACACAGTACGGCAGGCGTGCTGGTTTCAAATCAGCACGCCATTTTTTTTTGTTTTTTGTTTCTTTTAGGAAAAAGTATTCCATTTTTTTTTTTGAGAAAAGAGTATTTAAATTATTATTTAGTGATATTAATTAATATTTGTATCACTCGAAAACAACGTTAATCGCATGTGATACAAATCTAAGTGAGACATAATGTTATTTATCATCTTAAATAATCAATACATAAATCAAATATCATTGGATTTTAAAATACTTAAATCAATTAAAAAATCTAAAAATACTAAATACGTACCGATCATCAGAATCTAGTCGACCATCAATATCCATAAATAGCAGGATCATTTATATATTCAGGAGAAACATCAGTCCAGCTCTCAAGGATCCATAAGATAGGTGTGCTGGATCATAACTCATCCTTGAAGTATCACTGAGGTTCTAGCTCTAAGGGGTATCCTTAGACTGATAGCATGGTTGTGAAGGGGCCACCCAAATATACCAATAGCAAAATTCGATCCGTAAGATGCTCCGAACTGCATAGGATAGTAGCCACCAGAAGATGTCTCCGATGCACTATCCATATCCATATCCGTAAGAATCATAGGATGGCTGTGGTATTAGATAGGAGGATCCAAAATATGAAGATGAACCCGATACATCTATGGATCATACTCTGTGTGTGAGGTATCTGCAACTGCATCATGTCCTGAACGACCTCGTGGAGCCCATCGTCTATATGAAATTGTATCATCGCGGGCTCTACCAGTGCGTGCATCATGTTCTCTATCCTGCGTGGTGTGCGTAAACTGAGACTCATCAGTGAATCGAAAACCATCAACTGGCTACATCTCCTATCCTTCGGTCCCTCCATGATCATCAGATCCATGACCAGCTATAGAACTATCACTACTGCTCCATCTAATATCTGAATCTGAGTGAACCGAATGCTGGAGCTCTACTAGGATCGTACTTGCCTTTTCTTTTCTTTTGTTCATGTCTCACTTTGGCTGTCTAGGCTGCGAGGGTGGATGTTGTGGCATATCGACTGAAAGTTTAGGTAGAATGTTACTGCTTGCCCACTGAGAGGCGTTCATCCCAGTCTTGCTAGCAACAAAATTGGCTGGTCGTGGAGGCGATCTTCGCTCATCAAGCTTTGGATCTTGCTGCTGACTCATAACCCATCCAGTCATCGGATCTTCATCTTCATCTTCAGCAATAAAATCACTACAAGTCGGATCCGAGTGCTTCAGCTGAACTTTCTTCTGAATGAATTTAAGCCTCAACTTCGAATTGTAGTGCATATATACAAGATCATTGAGGCATTTCTGTTTTAGACGGTTTCTCTGCTTGCTATGGATAAGTTCAAAGATCAACCGGTTGTGCTCATATCCACTCGATGAAATTATTGGAGAGAGGATCTTGATGGCAAGATCTCTCAAATGTCGTGCAGATCCACCAAAATGCACTCACCATTCAGCTGCAAAATAATTGAAAATCAACAAAATCAAAAATAAGATTGAATATAAAAATAAACTTATTGATATATACCTGAATTCATTTTTGATTTGCTTTTAACCGCTACATTACTTTCAAATGATTCTGTGCCCTTCCTAAATATTTTCATCTGTAAAAAAAGCATTTATTATAATATCTTACTTATCGAAGACATTACTAAGTTAATAAAAATCACTAAACTTAACTTGTTCAAAACATATAGCCGCGATGTCTGCATTGGGCTCCATCTTATCGATGACATTTCGTAGGGTGGACAAAAGCTCTTCATCCATGCCAATCTCAGGTATGGAGTACTAGAATCTCAGATTTAGATGGTAAGCTACACATAGATTGTCATAATTAATTAAGTTTATTTGTATAAATTTTCAAAAATTTGTTGATTTGCTGCTTACTTGCTAAGTGCAACTCCCTACTCATCTGATAACCCCATCAATGGTCGATGATCCTGATGTACTTATATGCATATTTTGGATCTGCCATCTTAATTTGTTCCTTTATCCTTTCCATCATATGATATAGAAAGTCCATCTGAGGGTATTGCTCATAATCCATAGCCTGAAGTACTTCATACAGAGGCTTGATAGTCGTTACTATCCTTTTAGCTTGCTGTCAGAATGACTATCTCGTCACTAGGCTCTCCACAGTGCCTGTCCTAGTATATCTGCTCTCCTGCCATTCACTATTGACAAACATCTGACGTAGCTATACTTTCTTATCAATCAGGCTATCAAGTGCTATATAATTAGTAGCAAACCGTATGACATCTAATCTCAATATATCGCCTTCAACATATTGTCGCATCACTGATAGGACTCATTTATGGGTATAAATGAATCTGGTGATGTTCTGTGTTGACTCTACCATCTTCTGCACCCTATGAATCTTTTCAATATCCATCAACATCAGATCAATACAATGTGCAGCTTACGAGATTCAGAAAATGTGGTTGCTGCTCCATCAACAACTCCTACAGTCTTATACTGTGGTCCATTATCTGTGACAGCCTGCACGACATTCTGCTCTCCTACTTGATCAATCACCTCCATCAATCTAAGGATGTAGCTAGCATCGTGCATCTCAACTGAAGCATCAATAGACTTATAGAAAAATATTCTTTCATCATAATATGTTAAGAGTTGATGATGATTTGTCTAGTAGGACCAGTCCAACCATCACACATCACAATCAATCTATATATAGGTCACTTGCTCTGAAATGATACAATCCACTTCTCAAAATTCTTTTTATTGCTGTCAAGAAACTCATCATGGATATCTCTTGGTTTTGAAGGATCAACATCTGGACCGATAGCCTGTATAGATGAAATGGTAGAGCGATAATATGGATTGTCTGCAGCATTCGCTGGGATGTAACTGAAGTGAAACCAAGATCCAATAGCTTGTCATGTCTTTCTTCTTATCTTTCTTCAACATAGTGTCAATCCTTTGTTGCCTAGAATCTCTACTAGAAAAGACATGTAGATCCAAATCATAAATAGTGGCTCATGTTGGAATCTCTCTAGAAAACTTCTTTCTACTACCAAATGCTCCCAACATGGATGCAAGACGGGTGGTGCCTCTACTAATAGGCTCTTTAATTGAGGATGTTCTTCTAAATCGTGACTTAAACTCTATTACAGTGCTTCTTAAGCCTGATCCGTCCTCATAAACTGACGGCCCAAATGAAGCTCTATGTCTGGCCAGCTCCTCTAGTTGCCATTGATTATCCAAACTCGTCCGAATGGCTGCATCGATCTGTGTCTGCTCATCATATGGAACAGATCCTTCCTCTGACTTTCTAAAGTGATAAGAAGATTGTTCTGCTACTCGATGGTCCACCTCTATCTTCTTCCTCAAATTTTTTTTTTTGTTAATTTAAAGTCAGTGAAGTGCTTCTTCATCAATTGATGAACCTTCTATGAACACTTACGGCACATAGCTACATTTGGATAGCCGCTAGCCAAATGTTGCTTCAACCATGTAACCCCTCCTTTGAATTCTATGTTACACCATTTAATCTCCAATGATGCCAACCTGAGAGCATCTCTCCATGCTCCCAACCAATGTCATGCTTCGGATCCTTATTTTTTCGCAATGGATCCATTCCTAAAATTGACAAACACATTACTTTAATAATTATGTAAAAATAATAGATTTCATTTACTAAATTTTCTTATATTTTTTGAATTATTTAATTATTTTTTATTATTTTTTAAAAAGTATATATTAAAAAATAAAAAATTAAAAAAAAAATTGATCTTACATCCATGTAAAATCCTACCATTGATGCTATATATAAATTTCTTAGTCCGTGAACATGAACATGCATAAAATGTTATTTTTTTCGGAATTTAAGCCTAAAATACTATGCACAAGATGCGTCAAAATATTAATAAATTGATACTAAATTTATGTCAAAAGTAGCTTGTAAGTCCCTCATTAATAATATGATTTTACAGTTTTTTCAAAATTTATTTTTTAATAATTTTTATTCTAAAAATATTTTTTTTAATTCAAAAAATTATATGAAAATTAATGATTTTAGTATCATTATATAGATCATCCATAGATCTACAATATATATTAAAATCATACAAAAAAATAAAATTTTGACATAGTTTTTTCTTTATTTTTCCATTTTTCACGAATTTATTTTTAAAAAAAGAAGAGGGGAAGAGAAGAAAGGGAACTAGGATGGAAAACTTACTTCTAATCCATCTTGTTCCTTCGTTTTCTTGCCATTCTTGGAGTAAGGGAGTGATAGATTCACGGAGAGAAATCAAAAATACACAGGAAGCCAAAAGGCTTCCTGTCTGCCTCCTTTCCTTATAAAAAACACCGAACTAGGTGATTCGGTCCGAAACATGGCTAAATCGACTGGTTTAGGCCACATACCACCCGATTCAGGTCCAAACCGGATGGTTCCCTTTCTTTTTTTTGTTCTGGGTTCCGAAATCCATGGATGAACCGAGCCGGTTGGGCACCGGTTCGGCCCGAAACGCCCCGAATCAGGCGGTTCGGATCATTTTCGAAAATGCTGCATGGTCATATACATGCTCTGATAAGAAGTTATTGCGATAATTTCAACAAGATAAAAAGGAATGGTGATCCATTTGTCAATTTACACCATAAATTATTCCAAAGAATATTGTTTTTCATGTGATTCCAAGTGCCCAAAGTGTTCTACATGTCCAATGCCATATCTTCTAAGATGAAAGTATTTTTTTTTCTCCCGATTGACCCTCTCTTGATATTTTAAATGCAGAAGACAATCTCTTTATATTCTTGCAAGTATTTTTTTTTGTTCTTTTCTTTCTTAATTCTGTGTGAACTTGCTAAGAAATGTCTCCCTTCATTATGTGTATAATTCCTGCCCATCTTTCCTTACAATTTTTTTTTCTTCTACATCTTAATCAGAGATGAGTGCATATTTGGTTTAATTTAATCTTTTAATTGGGTAGAAGCTTTGAAAAAATTATTCATTTTAGTAATGATTTGTTGGGATTTCTTATCTCTAGAATTAATTAGCAATGACAATTTCTAGTTCAATTTTTTATTTGAGATAAGTTTTTCCATGTTTTCCTTTTCTCTTAATTGACTTTGTCCATTCTAGGAGTGGCAAGCACGTCAGCGAGAGAAAGCTAAGGAGTGGAAAGAATATCGCCAAAAGGAGGAAGAAAAAGAGAATAGAAAGATAGATGAATACCGAGAGATAGGCATGCGCTTAAAGGGATACCCTGAGGAAGAAGTACGCAAAGCAAGAAAATTAGTTTCAAGTTTTATAAGATCTGCTGAAGAAGTTGAGGAGGTAATTTGCCAATCATTTTCCCTCCCTTTTTCATGTGTCATGGTACTACATTACTGTGCCGATGAAGGATGTAGCAGTTGCGAATAAAATATTGCAGAGAGTCATGACATAGAGAGATGGATGTAAGCTTATCTATTTGGCCAAATTTATAATGCTATATGAAATATATTTTACAATGGTGATTCGTGCCCTTTTATTAGTGTATTTTGAACATCACAAAGTGCAAATCAATAAGTGTACTATGGTTGAAATCATTTGAATTTGCATATCGTTATATATAATGTAGTCCTTTGTATACTAAATTTTTACTTATGGATGGCCATTTTCTGGTGCACTTTTTGCAACCTAATATGTTTGTTGAAGTGCTACTCCTGCAATGGAATCTATTTGCCAAGCGTTGACACTTGTTAATGCTTCCAGCCTTTTTCATCTCCTCGTTTCTGAATTGGTTGGGAGATGCAATGTTTTATTAGAGACCTCTGCCAAAGCCCTTTTCATATTATATAAGATAATTTACTTTTTGTATAATTTATCACATGTTCTTTTGCAATTCCGGATGCCATCTTGTCCACAATGCTATCTTCATAGAAAACTCGTAATAACGCCAGCACACTGACAATTAACTAACAAAAGCAACACTTGTAAGTTATCTTTATCAGGGTCATCTCTGTACAATTTTACACTACATTTATACTTCATATAGCTAGGTCATTGAAATCCTTATCTTTCTGTGAATTTATCGTTTGTTCAGATGATACATTCTGGTTCAAATTTATTCTACATATTGTACATCATGGACATATATTAAGGAGCTCCCTCCTAATATAATTATTTGTTCATCCAGAAAATTTGTATTTAATGGAACCTGGCTTGGACTTTTCAGCAACTTGAAAATCACCTGGTCTCTTGACAAATATTATAATGCTCATCAATTCTTTTCATTCGTATTATTATTCTAATATATTTGTGGCTTATACTGTTTCCTTAACACCCACAAACTTTTCATCCATATCATCTGCTTTGTCAATTTCTCGATATTGATTAATCAGGTTTATATTGTTTCTCTTCCTTTAAATATTTCAACTAGCTTTTTGTTTAAATTAACTCTTCTTTACATCTTAAACCAAATGGATTGCTTTGGAGACTCTATTGTTTGTTCCATCTTAAAATACCCTTTTTCTTGGAAGTTAGTTACGAGATATGCCTCAAAAGGCCATGCCCGTTGGTGCAATTTTGTGCTCCACCTTTATTCTTATAGACTGACATCCTGGTGCTTATATTTGATATATTTTACATTTCCTTCATTTTACGTATCTTTGAGGAAGTCAATTAAAATTTCTCCTATAAAATTTTCATAGACCCATCAGAAAAATCTTGGCTTGCAATTTTATCTTATCTTGGATGCCTTAAAGTATTTTACATGTACTTTTGTATAGTCTTTGCATCCATGTATAATGGGTTTTCACTAGTTTAGTTGGATATATCAACCATTTGCCTAAACATGGTGATGCATTTCAGCATTAGTCAACCTTTCTCCTGATCAGCCAAGGTTCATTTGCCTGGGATTACTGCAAGAGCTTCATAAGCTGGCTCACAATTATGCAGTCATGACTGGTGGAAGCATTCCTTACCTTGAGAGCATGGTGGGTATAGGGGACGTCGCTCATCATGTTCAGTTGTCATGCTGAAATCAGAATACAGCTGTCAATTTTTGTAGGGTTTCCACTGGCCTATCAATTAGGTTCAGACAGTAGCAACATGAGCTGGTCAAGATAGATCATCGATCTGGCCTTGGATTATCACAGTTTTGCTAATTTGGCTATTTATATAATCAATTTGGCCATGCATTGTCATGGTATTGCTGAAACTGGCTATTCAAATGGCAAGACAACTGATTAGTGTATGTTCCATGAAAGCACTATTCTGGTTATCTTTGCTCATACAACAATCAGAATGGAATGAACAACTTCTGGAAGCTTCATATTCAAGTCCTAACTTTTTAGACCATCTTGTTGACAAGTTACTGGTAGGATGAATACATGCATTCCTGAGGCCACAGTCATGACTTTTTGGGTTTGACCAGCTAAGGTTATACTATTTTTGGCTTCAGTTCACCCTTCATCTCTTCTCTCTCTTAAGAATCTTGTGAGGTGCCTTTGCATCCTCAAGTGGTCTTGAATCTTTCTCTTAATTTTTGAAGCATTTTTCTCTTCTTCTTCTTCTTCCTCATCTCCTACTTGTCTTCTTCTTCTTCCTTTTTCTAATGTTGCTTCATTATATATTTCTGTCTGATCATTTTCCATGGGTTTTTCTCAGAAGAGTCTTATTATAACCTTGGCCCTGGCCTGTTGAGTCACTTAATTTGATATTTAAGTTTTTTCCTCTTTCTTTCACTCTTGACAGCTAACTTGCTCTTCTTTTTTGAACTTTCAAGGCATCACTTTCATTCCCTTCATGACTAGTTGTTTTTATCATGATCCTTCATTATCTGTTACCATTTGAACACCTTGTCAAATATGATTTATTGGGTCATCTTGATGGCTCTATCCTTCAGTATGCTCTACATGTTGTTTCTTTGTCACCCTTTAAAGTGACATCGGGGAGTGCTAGTTCTACTACTACCACTGTTCCACTGCCTTATCTTTCTCCATTATTGAGCTGCATCATTTTGAGTGATAAATCTGCTTTCTTGATGTCCTTAGGGAACCAGGATTTCCATCCTCACATTGCAAGGCTTTCGATGGCTGAAAGATTTAGTATTTTCTTTTGGTCTTTAGATATAATCAAGTGGGTTTCATGAGGATCATATTCTTTGTGAAATGTAGGTAGCCATACATGGAGAACAATCTGATATTGAAATTCTTGGCATATATGGTTGAATCAGATTAGAAGTGGGACATTCTGTTTCTCTGAAACCAGTATTGCAACTAGAGTGTGGATGCTTTAGGAAGTATCAGCAGTTACTCCTTTTTTTATGCATTAATACTCTGATGCTGAGCTTATATGAAGTGTTTCTTCTTTATCCATTTTTCATCTCTAGTAGTATTCTAGCAGTTTTGTGAAACATGTAAACAAACTGAATTTGTTACTTGTATGTGCAGCAACATAATCCTGTTTTACTATGTGCAGAAAATTGAGGAGGCCGCTGAGAAAGGCGAACTTAATGAACTTGTTCTAATGGTCATTTGGAATCGTCTTGATCTTGCTCGACGTGATGTATGTGCAAGTCTTTGTTGTTTCTTTTTTTGTTGAATGATTCTTGATTACTTTAATGCTTCTTTTTATTATAATACTTCATCCTTGGACTGGGTTGTATTGCAGAACTTTTAACTCTTTTTGTTGCCTCCAAAATGGCTCAAGTTATGATTTTACTTGTGGTATTTGATTTCTGTTTCTCTGCAACTGTTTGCAATGTATTGAACTTTGAGAAGTCAAACAACTATCAATGTTCAATAGTATCAAGAGAATGCACTATACTGATTTTCCTTGAAAACTACCTGTTAGAACCTGTGCGAGCATGTCTAGTCCCACATCGGCGATGCACTGAGTAGATCTTGAATAGGAACCCAAATAACACCTTTTGGCTTGCCTTTTTAGATGAGCTCATGGGTTGTTATAAATAGTGTTAGAATGGACCCAGCTCATGGTCTATATGGACTAGGAGACACTGCAGCATGGACCCATTGGGGCTGACCATAGACTAATCATAGTGTTTGTGATTGGATTTAATCTGATTTGGACCCTTAGCCTAGCAGGGATACCAAGCCTTGAATGGGGGGAGTATGTGAGGTCCCATATATGTGTTTCATCCCACATCGGCTATGCTTTAGGTAGTCCTTGGGTGTTTATGTAGGGCCAACGAACAGAAAAAGACACCTTTCAGCTATCTTTTTGGGTGAGGTTCTGAGTTGTTACACTTCCTCTACTATTTAACTTGATAAATTTGTTACAGACTAATGCTAGTAATGCACAAGGGGTGGATTACCGTAATTAGTCTGCATCTAGAATGTCATGGCTTCAGACAAAAATGCCTATCAGCAGGTTCAAATCTGTTTCCACTGGTGACCAAGATAAACTGGATATAGTGTGTTACTTTGGGTTTTGGTAGTTGCCATGACACTCGCTTGTTATACTATTTGCGAAGTTCTTGATTATACCCCTAACTGCATATCCATGTATATACAAAGCATTATCTGATCACTTAGGTAAGTACATTTAACTTTCCCCTGCCAAAATCAAGCTTATCGTATCTCAACCATGTAAGTCCTATAAAAAAATGACCTCACAAGCAGGCCACTTGAATTGAGCTGAGCAAATCCAGGCTGCACTTGAACTACAGTTTTAAGGAAAAAATTAGTAGCCAACTTTACGACTTTATGGAGGTCATTTTGAAGGTTTGACATAATAACACTTCTTGTTGAATGAGTAAAACACACATGTTACACTTCTGGGAGATCATAGACAGGTTGATAGATCTAGAAGATGATTATACCATTAGTATACTTTCTTTCCAGCTGCTGTTCATTTGCCTAACATTATTATATCGAGTTTCTGCTTGTTTTCATCATGATGATATCTTGGTTCTTGTGGAAATGCATTTCTGTTTCACCTGAATGACAATGTCACCTAACCAAGTGGTTTTTCTTTTCTTTGTTTTTCCATAACCAGGAAGAAAAGGATGTCATTAGAAGCCTAGATCTCCTTTATAGAAGGATAGAGGTATGTTTTTACCTTAAAAAATTACGTTCTTGTTAGATACCTCCATACCTAAGTGACATTTTTAGGTCTCATTACATTATTCTAATCAACAAAGCTAGTGTTTGTGGTCCATATTTTAGCATTCTGATTATCTTATCTCCTCCAAACACTTGTTTCTGGGATGTCAAAATATCGACCACTTCTAGACAGAAATTTTGAAGAGGGAATCTACACCTGCCATGAGATTGCTCAATGACCTTTTGAACCTCCATGATGGATTTGATGATGAGGGGTGGCTGAAGAAGTGTAGAAAGTGCATGATAGACACCTTTCCTCGAGAAGACCCTCTCAGTGTGCTTGTTCCTGCTGGGTTTGACATTGAAAAAGTATGTCTATTTTAAATAAATTTGTACATCAACTTTTAGGACCCCATTTGCTTGATGTAGATTAGCGACCAAATCACTGAAGAGCATTATCAGATAAATAATCAAGTACTCATTTACATTGTGGATAGCTTTTTCAGAAATTGTTAATGCAGGAATGTATTTTCATCTTAAAATTTGTTAAATCTATCATAGGATTTATTATGTTCAATGAGTATAAAAGATACTGGTGGCTAGGTTAGAGCATGATTCTTGGTGCATGACATCTAGTTTTCTTATATTAGATTTATTATGAGTTCCCAGCGATTGGATTATGATTAATACCTTCATACAAGATGCTTTGCTCTTGGTGTAGTTTTGCATTATGCTTGAATCATCAGATCATTCTATCTACAAGCAAGATGTACTTGTATGCATACTATGTTGATACCTTTTTGTGGCTATTTTAATTAGATTTGTATTATTTATTGCAGAATTTATACTTTGCATACAGTCTTCAACTCTAGCGAAGTTCTACTTTGTATGGTACAATGTCCTTTATGTTTAAAGAAAGCTGGTGCCTATGATGAAACCCACTTTACTGGAGGGCATAAAAACATGCACAAGAAACCAAATGAAGTATTTGTACTTCTGGGATAAAACTAAATTTGCAATGCTCTAGTGCTAGGAATCTGCCATTTAAATCATTGTATTCATGTATCACTTTTGAATATTCATAGATACAAACATACAAATGAAATGATTATCCATTTGTTTTTGTTTACTAGTAATGTCGATCAAGGATATAAATGCCAGTACTAGCAAGTGCACACAGGCCATAAAGAACCTGTATGGGTAGGGCAATGGTGTCAATATTCCCCTCAGTAACTGACCTATACTAACACATAATGCATCTTCCTGTTCTTTTCCTTTTTGCTGTTTCAGCACCAAGAGGCATACTGGTGTAAATATAGTACCTTATGGTATAGGTGAGTTACCGATACAGGGACCAATATGACTATGTGAACCATTGAGACTATTCTATGTATGCTACCATGTTTCTTTGATCATGACCTTGTAGGTAATGCTGCACATATTACTAGATGAGTTACAAATCAGCCGGGCCTGGGACTCATCCCAATCTTTGACCTGTATACATTGTTTCTTGAGAGAGGGATGAAATCTCCCAAAACGCACATACATGAGTTGATTCTTACATCATTCTTAATCTCTTGATGCCCTCAAGGCCTAGGCCTACGCCAAGGCCCTTGCAGGAATAGGGTCTACTGTTGAATGTGGTTTGAGGTGGCATGCATGTGTAGTGAGATATGTATGGGGCAAAGATTGCAAGACAGTATTTCCCCACGTGGCTTGTTATAGGTTTTGTCTCTGGCAGAGACAAAGCATATGATATGTTATGTGGTTTTGTTGTTTTTGAGTCTGATAGGGCATGCCAGACTCACTTGGAATGTAGATTTAGTAGTGTAACTAATGAGTATAGATATATGTTTATTTAGATAGGGTTTAATATGGTGATATGGGGCCTGATTAAGCTCAGGTAACTAGTCTCCACTTAGCGTGTTAGTTGCGTCACCGAGCATACCAGTTAGGTTCTGATTTTTTCATGAGGTGGTGAGGACTTGTGAATAACTCAAAAGTTGAAAAGGTTGTACTAAGGGAATCAGTTCAGTCTTAATGATGTTTTGCAGGGCATGTTTGAATATTTATAGGCCATACTAAGTGCCAATACAAATTGTTAGACCAAAGGGAATTATAGAATGGTTGGAGTGGTAAGAGTATATTCATAAGCATTTTGCAGTTATTTATGGTCAAAATATTCTTATTATGATTAAATGGTGGGGGAAGTGATCATCGGCGGTACCTAGACATTGACCACCAAGGCACCATCTGCATGCAATGATTCAGCCTGCCATATAGTTGTTAATAGATTTCTACTGGGAACATAAAACTGTCCATCCTGTAATTTACTTGAAACCGAGCCATTAATCATTGAACAATCAGGACGCGTGAAATTTTCTGAAAATTCTACGGGTACACTCTTTCAACTATCATACCATATTTCAGCCGCATATTTGCCTATCCACTTGTTTCATTTATTGCTTTGTGGAGCTTTATTGACACAATTCCCCCTCCTATTTACTCTATACTGAAAGTTTAAAAAACTTTGTAATAATTTGCATTATGTCCAAATGAGAATATGAATGTTTCTGGTCAAGTACACTTACTAGTTTTGTGGTCTCTTAGTTGTTGAATGTAACAATGACGGAGTGTAAAATCTCCTAGCGTTGCAAAACATATTGGATAAAATTGTTTCTAGAAGTTGTTGATTGATATGCAAAAAATTTCTTTTGCGATGGCTTGGTGAGAGGAAGTGTTGTACGTTGGGTCTTGACATTCATTAGAACCTCCTGCATATGTTGGTGTTAGCCATTACTTATTTATTGCAGGATCTTAGTGCAGAAAATCAACAATTATCAATAGTTTAAGCATTCCTGAGCATTCACAGCCCATTCTGTGGGTCTAATTAAGTAATACAACATTTTGTTTAGAATTGATCTCAAGTGTTTGAGCGGCAACTGTTGATAATTGGTCTGAACTAGGCCTTAACCTTCATATATGGCCTCTTTCTTATGGTTCTGTCAGCCATAACTTCACAATAAATGGTATCTGGGGCAGGAAATCAGCAATTTGTGACAATGTGTCAAATCTTTGAGTATTTACCCTCCTTTACGTGGCTCTTCAGTGTTTACATAACAAAGAAAATTATATCACAACCATGCCTGGTCTCCCTTGTATCGATTTGGTCAACTTGTCCTCATCTATTTTTCCTGAGACCAAAACTGAAATGTTCTATACATATTCAAGTCTATCCAGCATTATTGATTGAAATCTTCATTCGTAACAGGGTAAATTTATTAGTATTCACTGCATTGATGTTGTTTGTGTGTTAACAGCACCAAGGCCGAATTGGGTTACCACCCATGGATGATGATGATGTTCTTCTAAGGGTTGATTTTGTCAGAGAGGTTGATGCGCTCCTGCAGGAGGTCCGAGCTGAACAAGGCAACATCCAGTCTCCACAGGGACTTGATCCTGAATCAGTTGCAACCCAGTTGAAGCAGCAGGAGAAGCAGCAGACCATTCATCAAGTAGAGGCTCTTCTAGAGCTAGCAATCTCATTGAAGTGGTGATAACTTTGTTCTAACCCTGGCAGCTGTCTTCAAAGGGCTGGTCTTTGTCATATGCTTTATCTTGTGAACATTGAGAACGAAGATAGATATGCATGCATTTCTCAGTTATGAATACAAGCAATTCGAGCAGCAGTACCAAGAGCTAAAAATCGTGGTTGCCGCATCCTAAAGTGTAAATAACTGAACACCACACTCAGCTGGTTCTTTATTAATGGTTGTTGCTATAGATCATTCATGTGAAGCACACAAATCATTCTGAGCACCTTTAGATGGTATTATATCAAACAGTTGGATGGCTGGCTTGCGTCCCAATTTCTGTCTCACTTGGCAATTCCGGTACACTGCTCTCTCGCAATCTGACGTTACGCAAGACAGAAGCGTGACCTGCACTAGGATCCCTTGGATGGATTGGACAACGATGAGTAATCCATACTTTAGAGTTCATTAAGCATGGTCTTGTACGTGAAGAGTAGCCAAAGGCATGATGTTTTTGGCAATTCACTCCCGTCTGGGATAGCAAGATTATTTTGTTATTGCCTTCATAACATGAGTAGGAGATTGGACGGTTGGGCTGCTGCTGTCTATATTAATATTTGAGGTTATTTTGTTATTTTTAATAGATTTGCTTTGTTATTGCCAGTCAATTGCTTGATGGCCTTCCCATTGTTAGTGCAAGATATGGCATTTGATTAACTTCATCTGTCTTGATATGGTATATATTGCACCACCCTATTTCCCAATTAATAGGGATCACATCGATACCATGCATCTAGACATGAGTTGATAGTAGTGTATATGTGAGGATGGTGTGTATTTAGTTCCATGTTGGTTAATAAAAATCTTGAGTATTTATATTTTTTGGCTAATCTTTTTAGGTGAAGTCATGGGCTATGATCAAATGGTATTAGAGCTGATCCAGTCCATAGCTTATGTGGATTAGAAAATATGTAGGATGGCTTCATTATGATTGATCATAGGTCGATTATGATGTTTATAAATAGATACATGGATTTGGATTCTTAGCCTGACGAGGATGTCAAGATTTAAATAAAGGGAGTATATAAGGATCCGATTGTGTATTTAGTCTCATATTGATTATTCGCTATAAGAATTTAGGTATTTATATAGGATCAAAAAATTTAAATAATACCTTATATCTAATATTTTTTAATGAGATCTTGTATTGTGATGGTATGCTAACATGATAATCCACTCATATCCAAAAGTTTAACATAGAGAGGGTGCAGACCTAGCTTGATCAATGATGAAGAAGAAGACTACTGAAAATATAATAAAGCTACATTGACCAGCAAGTCTAGCAACAAATGCTTGAGCATTTGGTTTATTTTATTGTTGAAGGCCAGCAACCTTAGGGTCATTACTAAGAGCCATACTGGTGAACAATACTTTATTGTGATGAGAATTGGCCTAGTGGTTAGCTGGAAACTCCTTTGATTCGAATTGCAATCGATCTATGGTTTGATTATGTTGCCATGAGATCCCAATTCAGGTCGGAGCCATCGAAGGAAGACAGAGAGCGAGAAGAGGGACAGTCGATCAAAGACCTACAAAAAAAGTTCTTCGTTGGATTTGGCTCCAGCTGAAACCCTTCAACGCTTCAGTTAGAGATCCGTGGAATAGATGAGAATGAGAGATAGAATAGGGATCTATGAAGATCGGTGGCCAATACTTAGGATCTTGAGAATCACAGCCGAGGTGCCATAATCCCGTAACAGATTATATTGGAGTTGACTAAACTAAACCAGATTCAAGGTAAAGCTGGAATTGTTTTTAATCTCTACATATAGATACTATGACCTTACTTCAAAAAGAGGCAAGTAAAGTTGTGGCCATCAATTCTATTATCTAATGGAAAATGCCCATAACTGCCTCAAGATTAACCTAGAGCAGGCAGTGTGAGCTTTCAAATGTATGACTGGTGTTAAGCCCTTTCAACCTGCAGTGCAATATGGCCCACCTACAATGTCCATGTGATAGCGAAACAACAGACAACAACCATCACCTACGCATTGGCATCCAAAGAATGCACAACCCACGCAAGGCCTTCCATGCAAGCAGCACAACTTTACACATTCTTTCATCTTGTTTTTTTTTTTTGTTTTTTTTATTTTTGGTAAAGATTCTTCATCTTGTTGATTGGCAGATCCTTTGCCAACATATGTTAATCCGCATGTCCCGAGATAGCTTGCTGTTCTCAATCTGCAATCTGATATTTTTTCTAACAAATTATGGGAAAAGCAGCTGAGTAACTGATCTGTTCAATAGATAGGTAATTTTTTTTTTTAAAAAAAAAATTTTGCCTCACAGCAATTAAATATATAGGAAGCAAGATATTGTACGCCAGCACATCTTCAGAAACAAATTTATAGGTACCCATGAACACATCCATGGTAGGCAAGGAACAGATCTTCAGTATTATGATCTCAACAAGTTTTTTCTTATGAATACTTCATTGGTGCCAGCATTAACTGTGCCAAGTAACTAGCAATAATATACGATATTCTGTTAGTATGATTCATAAGCAGGGGATACCACCAAAAGTCAACTATGATTTCCATCAACAGAGATTATTTACAGAGATTATTTACAGAGCACATGTACTACTGGGTATCCCCTAGCTCTATTTTAACCATAATATGTCATATGTCACATACTTATAGGGTGTAAATCAACTGCAAATATGTTTAACCAGACAAGCACGCAAGAGAACCATCTTAACCATGCACAACATCCATTCTAGCATATCTAGAAAACTAGAGATCCATCAAAATTCACGATCAGGGAGGATCAGAGGAGCTAAAAGGGTCCAGATATAGAGTGCTGCAGTGGCCCATTCAGTGCAGATCCGCACCCAAACTGACGTCCAACCAACGTCGATCAGCTCTGAGCTGTCTGAAGTGGAGCTGGTCCACCCAGTAAGAAGCATAGCTGAATACATGCTAGCAAGAGCAAATGTAAGATGGAAGAATGTGTATGAGTAGGTAACAGGCCGTGCTTCGCTTTCTTTCTTATCATCTTTTCCTGACTCCACCTCACCCTCTTCAAGAAGCGGCTTACTTGAACCTACAACACATGGATGTGAAGAGTGCGAAACAGCAGTCAGAAATTATCCTTGACCACTGGCCACACAAGAGGACAATATAAAGTAGCAACTTGTTGACACATTATCATATTCAAATCCACTGACAAGAATAGAACAAGTACAGCAATTCAGAGAACTATTCAACTCACGAGACAATCGAAGATATCTGGAATGAAGATGCTGACATGACAATTAACTTGTTAAATGGTTCATTTATGGTATAAAATACCTGACTTAGGTGAGGATGGGGGTGACAGAAATGACGTGGATGATCCAGTCCGAACAGCAGAATATACAACTGAGATGACTGTTGTGAGCAACCCAAGAACAAGCGTGCCTGTAGAAACTTGTTTGGAATGTTTATGGAGACCATTGCATGCATAATCTCTAGGCTCACTTGAGAGGCCACTGTAGCAAAGGTATGCACAGTAAACTGAGATTACAGAAGCAGGCAACAAGCTGCCGTTCACCTGTTCAGTCCAAAAAGAAAAAAAAAAGATCATTCATAATGAGACAATGCACATTGAAGGAAAAGAGAGTACTACCGAGAAAAGAGGCTTTTTCCAAAAATGGTACAGAGAGAGGCCATATTGAGCTTTTATCAGCAGGGAATAGTTTTGCTGTAGTTACCAGAACCAGAAAATGGGCTTCCCATAATAACAGTTCGATCAGGCTTCCCTTTCCCCTCAGTTTTTCCTCTACCAACTACACTGCTTTAATGCATTTCAGTCTGGTAACAATGGTCATAATATTCTATAATCTGCCTCAACTTTAAAGCATCGCATTCACAATATCTATCCATGAATACGAGCAAGACACTAGCATATTGCACAATTTTTTTGATAGTGTTTATCAAACAGCATCTCCAAACGCAGATTCTAATAAAAGCTCTTATGGACATCTCCACCACTAAGAGTGTGACACTGCAACTTGGCTACTGTAATTACTATACACACATGATCAATGCATGCAAGAGAAGAAAAATGGAGCATATACAAGAAAATGAACCTTCTAGACCTTTGTGCTTACCTCTATACTTTTGTTCTATAAATAAACTCTATTGCCTATATTAAATGTACCAAAAAAAAATGGCTAGTGAGCCATTCAAGCAAGCCAAGTCTCAACTGTGACCTGGGGTTTAATTTTTGAAAGCTGTCTAAGTTCAAAGCTTGACTCACTTATAAGTCGAGTTGAAAAATGGAGCTTAAACTTGTCCAATGTCCTAAACATACAGGGATACTAAGATGAGTCGGAGTTATTCACAAATATTTTGTTTCAATTGAAACACTAGATCTTGCCTAAATGCAACCAACTTATTAGGTGTGTCCACAATAAGTAGAAGTCTTAAATTTGAACTAGATCCAACCTATCTAAACCATGGATTTAAAACTTGGTTTCAGTTTCCATTTCAGTCTCCTAGGCAGAAGTCTCAGTTTGGCTGTTTTGATGGCTTTAGCAATTAAAAAATGTTAGAAAAGGATCTAAAAATTTAAAAGAAAAAAGAAAAAAAATCAAGGCAAGTTATTTCATCATTTTTTGCATTTTAAGTTGTTTAGAATCAAAACCTGTGTAATTTGGATAGTTTTAGGTTGAAACTTGAAATTGAGTTTTGTTGAAGCTTAATGTATTGAGTTGATCAACATGATGTACTAGTCTGTTGAGTATAATATCAAAGATCACTCAATCAAGCACAAACAAGAGAAACACACAAAAGGTATAAAATTAATTACGTATGCCTAATCAAAACTCATTTATGCATAATTGATTATATTCCATTATTAACCATCTAAGTAAGGAAAAGCCAATCTAAAAAGTACAAATCATTCGAATAACCCATTTAAGCACATTTCACTCTACATCTTAATAACCTATCTGAGTAAAAATCAGTTTATCTCATTACTTTGTTTTGATATTTCATTTTACTTCTGGAAAAATAGTGAAAAAAACTAAGCATGAAAAGAATCAAACCAACACTTAAGACTCATTTGGTTCGCGGGAAGTGGAGGGAGAAAGTGTTGTCAATGGGAAGTGGAGAAAACCTCTATTGTTTGGTTGGAGTTTTCAAAAGAAAGATTGGAAAAAGATATTCCCACAGGAATACAATGCCCATGTCTCATGGGAAAGAAAAACCCATGTAGGGCATAGGTTTTTGGAATTCCCATCGAATAGGAACTAGAGGCTCTTTTTTCCTGAAAATATCCCTTTAAGCCATCAATAGCTCTATGGCTGAAATGAACATTCTCTCTATCACAATGCCTCAAATCCTCCTCTACCACAATCTATGGCCAAAAATATCCTTAACCATCATAATTTTTTATTGCTAAACAATAGTAATGTGTAGAATATGGCAAGATTTTTTTTATATTAAGGGTAGAATAGATATTTTACATAATTTTTCTCAAGAAAATGGATGTTTAACCAAATATAAGCCATGGAATAAACCACTTTTTCATAGTCAACCAAATATGTCAAAACTATTTCTTTTCAGGCATTATATTCCAGAAATCAACTTCCTAGGAATAACATCTCAGAGAAGAAAAATTCTTCTCATGAACCAAACGAGTCCTTAATGCTTTCAAATAGTAAACAAATTGTTAAAAAAAATACAAAGAAAAAGACATTTCATAGAAAAAATTAAACATATTTACTTGCTAAACAAAAGGAAGAGGAGTTTTAGTCAATTTCAGCTGAAGCTGTTGAACGGGTCAAAACTACCTGAAATCAATTGAAAAGCCAGATCAGCCAAGACCAATTGAGTTTGACTGAAACTTAACCAAAATCAAAAATTCTGGTTAGTTTTTTGGGTCAATCTCCTCTAAAACCCATCCATTGTGGTTGAAACTCAAAATCTTGATCTAAACACAAGCAAACTACAGCTTACGTAGAACCCATATCACATCTCTTCGGTGAAACTCAAACCACACTATAATTTGATCCAAGATCAAACCAAGGTGAGCAATTTCTGTACCACAACAATGAGGTGGTGTTTAGAGTGTGTATTGTGCCTGAAGTTGTCCTTCATGCCCATCTGGTTGTGGGGCATGCGTGTTGGCAAAAGTAGGTGCAGATAATGCCAGAACTGATTGCAGCAGTTGACACATGGCAAGGAAAGGCTCAGTCCAATTCTTGTGTTTAGAAATCAAGATTGTTACGAATGCAACATCAAGTGTTGTTTAGAGAAATATGTGCATTATTATCATCATATTGAACTATTTTTAAAACAAAAAAAGGAACTGTCACAAATAATTTAGTACAAATGATAGAAAAAATTATCCAATGTACTACAGGTGGCTCTTGCAACATACATGGAAAGTTCTTGCCTCAAATAGAAGAATACTAGCCTGGGCCACACTAAATTATCAAAATGACATAAAGGGACACCTTAATACTGAATGCTTGAGTGGTGCATTTAGTGCTTACAAGAAATATTTTCCAAATCAAGTCAGATTTAAGGACATAATAATGTATATTAATAGCCATCCAAAGAAGATCAAGAAAAAACGTACTGGTGCTCAGTACTCAATGACAAGGTCCTTGATTCTACAAGTACTGGAGAGTTAATAAGATATTTAGGTTATTTAAAACAAAAGGATGTGCAAAAAGACCTCAAAGTTCTGTGAGGGCTGCAGAAAAGCTGTTTAAAGTTTAAACACAATGAAACACAAAGCTCACCCCCTCCCCCCACCAAAACCACACGCACTCCAAAAGAAGGAAAAAGAGCATTATTTTGTTGAATATGCCTGTCACTTCAGCCTCCAAATAGAATATCATATTTCCTTTATCAAATGAGTTGGCAGCAGGTATGCAGTATTTCAATTGTTTGAGGTGGTAGTGTACTAACTAGAGAGATCAATGTCATGGACACAGGGATAAAAGCAATAAATAAGTTTTCCAGAAATAGTCCAGAAGGGATTCACCAAAAAAAAAAAAAAAAAAAGGTGAGGACTAAGGAATCTGTTGGTAGCCTCTAACCACATTGTGGGTTGGACAAGTTTTTACCATATTGTAAGCATATCAAAGATTTGTTAAACTCATTAACAATAACATGCTAAAGTTCAAAATGCAGTCTCAAAATAATATATATATATATATATATATATATATATATATGTATGTATGTATGTATGTATGTATGTATTTCAGGAGTAAAAGGCAAAATCAAGATGGTTCAAATATATGTATTTCCTTCACAACAGTGCTACCAAAAATCGAAAGCCTTCTGATCGAGAAACAGCAACAAGGACATCTATTTTCTCCAGTGCAGAAAAATCAAAAGAACCTAGGTCATATACCCCATTTGATAAATAGTTGTAAGGTGGACTCTAAAGATCTCTTGTATGCCATGTTTTTGATGACAGTGGTTAGGAATACTTGAAAATTCATTTAGGCCACTAGATTTGCAAAAAACTTCCAAAGTTTACAGTAGAAGGATATCATCAAGAAATTTATAGTAACTTCTGCATGCCTCCATAATATTGATTAAGTGCTTCATAACTACAAATAGTATTAACATCATTAAAATTATTTCCCCAGCTTCGGAATTTTAAAAATAAATAACAAAATACTCATCAATCATCCATACAATCTGCATTTACAACAATAAATTCTTATTTCTGCTAATTTTTAATGGAATGTCAAAGATTATGCCAGAGATTCCAATTACCTGTGGGTGTAGTGCAACAACAGCAAAGGCAAAAGCAAGAATCATGGTCATGACAATGAAGAAAACATTAAGACCGCAGTCATGACCTGAGGGATTGAACCACATGAAGAGCACTCCTGAGAAAGAGTACGTAGCAAGGTAGCATACCACTGACACTGACAGTAAAGCAATGTACCTGCAACATTAAGATGTCAAGAAATAAAATGATGGTGATATTCAATTCCCAAAAGCCTAAATAATTCAGTATATTCACTAACCATTTCTGCTCATCTTTTTCAACCCATGCATCATTCCATCTGTACGTGAAGTCTAGTAGTAAGATCACTTGAACAAAAAGAAAGAACCCAGAGCCAAATTTTGATAGGGTTTCTGCAGTAGACCAAATTCCCAAGAAGAATGCACATTAAATTGTTATAGAATATCAAAATTCGGAACCTCTCAACATGTCAGCATCATACAATCAATAATCTCAAGAATTAAAATTATTAAAAAAAGCTTAAAAGATCATGTCAGAATATCAGTCACACAGCTGGGGCATGTTGGGTGCCTGATAAGTCATTTTGTATTAGTACTTCTATTGCCTGGCAATTAGTATCCTTAGCTAGTACAAAGCTAGTGCACATCGATGGGCACACCACACTTATGGCAAAGTAGCCAAGTTTTACTGCAGGACCATCCATCTGTGCATAGATCAGCCTTTGTATCTTGTTGGAGATACATGTTTCATCTTGGCATCAGATGGTCAGTCTCTCTCCAGATACAATGGTGAATGGGGATTGTCAACAATTAGGTGATAGTCACCTCATGATGCACAAGCAGCTAACAGAACTAGATTTCATATGACAAGTTTTTACGCCAACACTATTGTCCTGCCCAATGTTGATTTTAGGTTTTCGATAGCATTGAATTTTAATTATAAACCCTCCATTCTAAAACAGACATTACCATAGCCATTAAGCGTGCACTTGCCATGCTGATGTAAATTCAGATCCGATATCAGTGATTAAGCCAATGGGATTCCTTTGCCTAACTTTCAAAAATGGACACCTCCATTCCTATGACTGATAAAGTAGCAGTAGGGGTGGTAATGTGTTGGTCAACACGAACCCTAATTGAGCCCAATGCAAAAGCAGACCAGGCTTGGGTGGGTTTGGCATGGCTGAGTTGGACTTGGGTTGAAGTTCTCGACCTATCTCAAATTCAGGTTGGATTTGGGCTGAGATACTAAGTAAACCAACTCAACCTGAACTCAAACCATATAAATATATACTATGCATATATTAGATGCATCTTTATTTTCCAAGATGTCAAAAGTGTTTGTTTAACTGTTTGTGATTCGAATCCACATTATACTCACACATGGCCATCCCTCGTTCCTTTTGCTTTGCTTTTAGATATTATTCATATGGCATGGAAGCATCTATAGGTGATTTGGCTAAACTAATATAACCAACCCGATCCAATCCAACTTAACCCAACTTGCACCAACTTGATCCTGAACCTGAGCTCCAAAAATTGAGGTTAGGTTGGGTTTGGGTTGAGGAGCTCAGGTTAAAGGCTGGGTTTAGTTCCAGGTAGATGTCTCAGGGCCTTCGGTTTGGCCTTGGATGACCTCCAACCCAACCCTATTTCCATCCTGAAGTGGCACCAAGCTTCCTCCCTGTAACACTAATGCAGAAACTTTCAAATAGGGGTGTGAGAGATAAAGGCAATAATAACACATTCTTCTCAATATACAGGTGACATCATGGATCATGTGCAAGCTCAAATTCAAAGGCAAGGGCGGGATGGTGAGTGGAATGGGCAGCTACAGGGTTACCATTAAGGGTGAAGATAGAGCATGTGGGCTAACTCAAATTCGGATGGCTCTTGTGTACGTTTGTTTTCTTTTTCTTTGGGAAGGGTGAAATGAGAAGAAAAAATCTTGGCAAGCAACTGAATGTTAAAACTTGTACCGCATTCACTTGAACAAGCATCATGCTCTTAAGATGAGTATAAAGCTAGTGGACACTCCATTTTAATTTTTTGCAAGTGATGATACTCTTGGACAGTTGGATATGGCATGCCATGATATGACAAGGTTGGATACTCCTTTGAAGTGTCTTAGTGATGCCAACAAAAAGTGCCCAACATCTGGCACTTTGGTTCTAGAATATCATGCAAGGTTTTGTGGACACTCCAAGTTAAATATGTTAGGTAAAAAATCACTATGTTTTAATATAAAGTTTTCATAATCTATGAATACTTTAAGAAAAATATAATTATGTCCTAAATATCGAAGTATCATTGTTGATTATCAATTTAAGTATCTCGCAAATCTCAAATAACTTTAAATAAGCCTAGCAAACAAATTAAACTAATTGTAAACTCATAGCTATTTCATTAATTTACTTGTTAGATAGCATCTATAATTCTAAGTTTCTCTCTCTTTTTTGGAATAAGCATTAAAATGCATAACCACATATACATGTATGTAAGTGATAAATTATATATATTATTTGCCATGTCCTTGTGCCTAGACTTTTGGAGGCTGCCATATTCGACACTTGAAGGCACTTAGACACTTGGCATCCATGCAAAGTGTCTAGGTAACACAAGTAATAGTGTAGCCATTGCAAACATTGTGGAGAGAAGTTTGAGGTTAGTTATGGAGAGAGAAAAAGAGTGAGTAGGTGAGAGATTATAAGGTGATTAGGGTGCTATAATGGGTAGAGTGGTAGAATTTTGGTTGTCTTGGGAAGAGAGGTGTAAACCTTGATGGCTTCCTAGTACTGGCAAAGAGGTTTGTTAGTAGGTGTCATGGGCAAATGAATCAATCAAAATGTTGTGGACTTAGAGATTTTCCCCATGTTGCATTGTTGTGTATCAGAATGAATTTCAAATTGCAGCTGAGGTGTTGGGGGGTAAGAAGGGGAAACAGATGAGTTTGGTGGGAATACATGTCAAACAATTAAATGTATAATGTAAGAAAAAAAGGTATAAATTCAAGATAAGACAAAAATAACAAAGTGGAGATGGAAAATGGCATTTTGATATTCTTTTTTTTTTGGTTTAGTTTCAACTTAGAAACCCAACAACAAGAAGAATTTGCAACTCTGCTATTTTAATTCACTTATTATTTATCCATATTATATTCTAATACATGCAGTTTCTCTCCTTTTGTCCCTCTCTCCTTGAATTTCTTTACAACCATAGAAAAACTTTATCCTCAATGTTGCTTAAGATAAAAGAAAATCAAAGAAATCAAGGTCAATAGATTAATCCAAAAATATCAAATCTTCTACATTCCACAATCATTTGGCTGCAGTATTTGCTGGCCAGGCAGAATAATAGAACATGAAGAAATGTTCTGGCCATTATTGCTGGCAAAAGATAAAGAAAAGTAAAGAAAGAAAAAATAGTTCCTAAGTTATATATTCACACGAATTATACACTAGATAATCATATCAAAGTAAGGAGATAGATAGTACATTGACCAAGGTTCACTGTGCTAGTACCAAAGCATGTACTGGCCAGCCGATGGCACAGTTTGGTACGCCCCTATGCCGTTTTATGCCGGACCCAAACCAATAATAGCAAAGAGAGAGTGGGGGAGAGAGAGAATTGGAGAAAGGAAAGAGAGAGAGGGAGGAGGGAGGGAAGGAGAGGGACATGGCGAAGTGGCCGGCAATGGCCGTCAAAGGGCTTCAAAGGCCCTTGAATGACCGAAGGAGCAGGGAAGAGGGAAGAATCAACAGAGGCAGCCCTCAGCCCCCCCCCCCCACCCTCTCTCTTTTTCCTTCTCTTTCCTTCTCCCTCCCCCCATCCCCAGGGGTGTTTCATTTCAAACACCGGAACCATCTCGGTCGACCACCAATATAGTTTGGCATGCCCTAAACTCAACAGTTCAGAACAATTCAATGGACCTTAACGTTGACATTTAACAATGTTCTCTAAAAATGGAAACAATGATACAAAGAACATGACGATAGAAAGTTAATTATAAAATCAAGAAATAGACATGTTTAATAAATAAAAAAAGAAATTGAAGTTGTTTAGTTTCTATTAATGCCTAATTTCCTAAACTAAAAGCAACTCACCATAGATTGTAATGACTATATTTGGGAGGAAGAACATAAGGACAATGAGCACCACCCAGATGATAATTTTTGCAATCCATCCACCATGATGCCATGCATCTCGTTTGTCATTTTGGTCCTTGACACCGATCATCATCAGGGCAAATACTGCGAAAAACAAGAAACTTCCTAAACTGACACGGAGGACTGCATCGGTTTGAAACCATTCTTTTGATGGTGTATGGGAGAAAGTATTTATCCCTGCAAAGAAGAATGGTCAAAGTAACTAGTCAAGTAAAATCCTTGTTGAAGCATAAATTTGATAATAGTGCCAAGTAATCTAGTGACTACTCATGGGAAGATGAGTAACAAGAAAAAAAAAAGTTGAGCTATTCTTTTGGCATACAACACTATATCATGGAACATTACAACCAAAATCAGAAAAATAATGAACACAAACTTTCTGGTCATATTACAAGATATGCTAAATGTTATAATAATCAGATTCCCAAATTAGGATACAAGATGTTTATTTGACAAGGAGGCTAGAAATATCAACAACAGCCTGCAACTTAATAGCAAATAAGACATAAGAGCGGCCGCACTGGTGCTCCACTTCAGTGGGTGCTCCTCCTTTTTGCTTCAAATAAGACACAGCTGTGCGGCTTCAGATCATAGGATGATAATCCTGCAGCCTGATGAACATCGGGATCAGAATCACTTGAAAAGAATCCCGGAAACGGAAGGGCAGTATCAACCAACCGAAGCCAAACAATTCCTTCTGATTGTTCAGGCAAGACAGTACTCTCTGGGTGGTCACTCACATTGAAAGAAATGAACAAGTCACCATCATTTGAATTTGACAGCTCATCATCCATCTCTGCCCTCAATGTCATGGCAAGGAACTTGCACGAAGGCTCTCTCCAATTTGGCTGAGATTGACTACTTCCATGCCAGTCAATATTTTCTACTTTCAGAAAGTCCCTTCTCTGAAAAATATCTCCTCTACGCATTCTAAGGGAACTCAGAAATGCAATGAATTGTGTAATTTGCCTGCCAAAGTCTGTTTTTAGGCCATTCCAGCCAATAGGTTGCCTGTCAATGTAAGATGGTGAACCACCTGTTGAGTAGCCACACTCATCTCCCATATTAAGAACAGGAACACCAAATGAAATAAACAGAACAAACAAGAAATTGCGTATCTGTTTAAGCCGGAGATCAAGGACAGTATTATTGTTTGTGGGACCTTCTTCACCACAATTCCAACTTAATTCTGAAGCAAGGTCACCATCACTGAAGCTGACCAAATCAACAAGAGTTAGTCCAAAGTTCTTTGTAATGTAATTGAAAGAGAATGATGGACCCCTGGAAGAGAAGAGATCCCCACTGCCACAAAGTCGGGTAGCAAGGTTGCTGAGAAGTCCTTTGCCCCTCAAAAAGTTCCTTACATCACTGCAAAATCTTGTATTCATTTCTGCCCACCTTTTCCAATGAGGGAATCGGATTTCCATGTACGAATTGTCAAGTGGGGACCAGCAGTCTGCAATGATCTTTGTCTTGGACAGCATTGGATCAAATGCTATAGCTTCAACTAAAGGTGGGCGAGATAAATAATCACCATTTAGGCCTTGAGCCAGAAACGAAGAATTAATAAAGCAAAAGCCATCAACATGAAATTCCACTAGCCAATGCCGGAGGCTGTCCAAAATCAGTTGCTGAACAACAGGATTACCACATTTCAACGCATTATGTGCCCCAGACCCCAAGTCCCTGTCAACAGTATAATAAGATGAATTATCAATTCCTCGAAATGATATTGTCTGACAGGCTGCATCTCCCCCCTCAACAGTCTGAGTGAAAGTAACCTCCAAAAGAACCTCTATGCCATGGGCATGCAGCATCTTAACCATCTCTTTCATTGAATTAATAGCTGAAACACCATCAGACGCATACCCATATGAGTTCATTGGCGAAAAGAAATGGTATGGAAAGTAGGGGCCTTTTTGCTCATCAAAGGAAAATATAGGCTCTAATAAAACTGCATTAACACCCAGAGTTTTCAAATGTTCTACTTTCCCAATCAGACCAGCAAAAGTCCCAGCAACATTTTCAGGTAGCCTGCTGGTCTTGTGCTTCGTAAACTGCCCCACATTCAATCGATAAACAACCATTTTCTCCATTGGCAGACATGGATGGACATCACCAGTCCAATCAAAGCTATGCTCGACATCTAAAGAGCCAAGACACTTTGCTAAGGACATTGATTCACCTTGATCCAAAACAAAATCTCCAAGCACCTTGGCATATGGATCCAACAAGACATCATCCGCATGAAATTTGTCCCCCTTATCCCAAAGTGCCGATCCCTTACAGCGATATCCATAGCCAGCATAGTTCCCTATATTCTCCACCAAAACATGCCATATATCACCCGTACGATTAACATATGGATCCAAATCAATTTCTAACGCCGGTTCGCTTGTTCTCCCATCAAACAGACACAAAACAACACCCTCCGCACTCCTCGAGAACACAGAAAAATTGATGGCTCCATCATCAGAAATAGAAACACCCAAAGGCATAGGACATCCTGGACCTATACCAACAGGAACACAAAACCTTGTCTTCCTATGAGTTCTAATCTTGGAGACCGACGGCGAGGACAGCAAAAAGGAGAGATAGAATGGGATCTCACCAGAATCAAACTCCAACTCCACCATATATCCTCCCAACGAGTTCTGGACAAACGCCGCCTGCGAATCCTGAACTAATAATAATTGTTTAGAATCAGACCGGAACATGCCCCAATTCATAACCAACCCCTCCTCACCAACAACATCCCGAGGCAAGGACGAAACCTCAACACGAACGGCATACTTCATATCTTTCACCCCCACCAATACCTTCACCAGCCCACCGGTTTCAGCCCTAAACGTATAAGAAAACGTCTTCTGCAATTCTTGAGTGGATTCACTCACTCCCAAATCAGGAGCTAGTTGTTCAACAGAACTCTGCGACATCGCACAGACTATCAAGTGATGAGAACTACGAGAACTCATAGGAATTTTTCCACTGCATCTTCTTTGTACCGGAGGAATCAGTTTAACGATGCTGCGGTTCGCACCGCATGCAGCTGGTCTTATTATCGGAATCGGAAGAGTAGTTGCCATCATGAATGAATACGATTGGGAAAAGATCGAATGTTTAGATATTGGGGAAGAGAAAGAAGGTATAGGGTTTTACGAGTAGAGGAAGGACGGGGAGCAGTAAATTTAGAAGATGAGGAAGAGAAGGGGATTCTTACATGGGATTTTTTCGAGGAGGGGAGCGGCGACCTCGCGGAAGATCCAGGCGAGGATGAGGGAGAGGGCGAAGAGGCCGCAGTAGGCGAAGCGGGCGGAGCGGCGGGACATGGAAGACGCGACCGAGGTGCAGAGGCCGCAGGTGCAGCTCGCGCAGCAGGATGAGAGGCACGACGCCGCCCACATCCCCTCTTCGCTTTACGCTTTCCTTCTCTCTCTATCTCTCTTTCTTTTCACGGCGTTGTCGGCTTCCTCCGGTCTTTTTCTCTCTCCGCCGCTCCACCGTAGAGTGCTCCGGGAAAATAACGACGTTCGAGATAAGAACAAGAGCAGTGTTGGTTATACACGAGCGTGGAGCACGTGCGGACGGGTCGTTGAGCATGGCAGATCATTTGGTTATACAATTCTCGGTAACGGAGAATCGCATACGGTTCCGCGCCTCCGCGTGTATCGGGATCAAGGATCAACAAGATCTCATTCTGGTAGGTTTATCAACTTTTGGAATTGGAATTTAAACAACGAGTGTTGAACTTGGAATTGGTTGAGATCGTTTTGTAAATTATTTAAAATTTGCTAAATAATTTTAGTATTGTAATTTATTGATTATATTTAATAATTCTTTTTTTTTTGCTATAAATAAAATCTATTAAGAATAAGTAATAAACAACAAGAATTTTTTTTTAAAAAAAATGATCCAGAAAATAATTTACATGTTGGGGCATGTGCAGGGACTGTACTTGATAATCCAGTCACCAGCAATATGTAATAACAAAATTCAAAATATGAATTGTTGATCTTAGACATAACATATTATAAAGAGAGTGAGAGACAAGAAAATTTAATATTTTATTTGACAAAACTAAAACTAAAACTAATAAACTATGAGATCATGTACTTTACTTCTAAATTTTAGATGAATTTGTATAACATAAATCACTAAGATTTGGGTTTAATCAGGTTGAACAACCTATTCGCTCGAAGTCAAGTCAATGAATTTTTAAAACAAAATTTGAAATTAAATAAATTAATATTAAAACACCAACCAAGCTAACCTGATGAAATTAATCAGCTTCGTTTGGTTCTTGAGATGATGTACTATTTTGTCTTGAATCATCTTGCATGCGTTGCATCCTACCTAACCAACTACGGTACGTGCATAAAGCTAGTCGGAAAGGTTTATTTTTTGGTGTACGAATCTTTACTACAATAGCAGCATTCCTAATAACTTTTATTGTACAATTTGTACAAAATACTTTGCTCCAGTAGTTGTTATCAATTTGCAACCAAAGTTTACGGAAGAATAGAGTACAAAGCCCCTTTTTTTTCTTTTGGTAATTAGTGGAGCATTAAGCTGTATTAATATAAGATCATAGTTTACATAGGATAGACGCACCCAGAGTGGGAATATAATTATACAAGAGTAACAACCATGGGAAAAAAGTTAATGTACATGATATCCTATATAACGAAGAAGCTCCCAAGGATTTAATTCTGAATCTGATGTGGCAAGCTGGATCATGTCTAAGGCAGTGAAGTGATGCTGCTTGCTGAAGCCAGCTGGCACAAGACAACCTCCTCTTCATAGCAGTTCCGTTGTAACAAGATGCCAAATAAAAGCAAAAGCAAAGAAAAAAAAAATCAATACAATTCAGAATGAATTTATGTAGAAAATTTTTTCAATCCAAAGAAAAAACTATGAAATGTGTCAGAGATTTTTTATTATTTTTAATATTAAAAATTATAGACTATAAAGCAAAACTCTAAAAAAAAGTACTCACATCTCAAAAAATAATATATCTCTTCATAAAAATATCAATAAATCAAATCGGGTACATACCGCCGATGCTCCACACCTGCACCTCCGAGTTTCAGGCGAAGCGCTACATCGAAATGGTAACATTATTAGGCCTTTTCATTTGTTGAGCTTCGTTCATGCCTAATTCAACAAGATGGAAAGGCTTCTATTAACTCTGTGGCCAATGCTAATCTAAATGCAAGACATCTCTATAATTCTCGTAAAAAGTATCACAATAGATCAAACATTGGGCACCCCATAATAAACTACCACAATAGAGAATAAAGCTTAGAATGAATTGCCTTGACTTATTAAGGAAGTATTAGTTAGTGCACCCTCCACAGCCCCAAATAGGCCATTGTAGGAAGCAAATGATGATCCCATAGCTCAGTCCATGAGCCATATATGTGTTAGTTTCCATTCTGAAATAAATTGGCTATCAACAAGTCTAAGCAAAGCAATAACATCATAAACAAATAGTTATAGATCAAACATTGGGCACCCCTTAATAAACTACCACAATAGAGAAGAAAGCTTAGAATGAATTGCCTTGACTTACTAGGGAAGTATTAGTTAGTGCACCCTCCAAAGCCCCAAATAGGCCATTGCACACCATGGACCATATCTCATCATAATCTTTTGCATATGAAACATCATTTGGGTAACATAGCTGAGTAATAACATCTTAAGCAATGAAGGATGATTCAAACACTTGTAGGCAGCTAAGGGAAGAGATCCAACAGAAGATGTTTGTTCATTGATTGCTAAATGAGTCCAAGATTTTGTAGTTGAAGTCGAAGAAATTATTGTAGATAGATGAGAGCTTGTGAGAGTGAAACTTAGATAAGCACCCCTTAACGCATTGCCACAGCAGAGGATAAGGCTCAAATTGAAGAAATCCTATCCGCAAGAAAAGAAATGTAAGTTAAGGCACCTAACCAGATCCCCAAATGGGCCATTGCATACTGTGGATATCTCTCAATAGAATCTTTGTCATGTAAAACATCATTTGGGAGGATTAAATAACAATCACACTAATAGGCACTCTTCAGAGAATAATTATAAAAATTTCTTGCCAATTTAAAACTCAAACTAGTAGATACCAGATGGCTATTAAGCTTGAGGGAGCTGAATATTAAAATCAACGATATGGTACAATCGTAGCCACTCATGCTGGATCCAAAAAAGACCACTATTGAAGATAAAGAGTAGCATATTATAATGGGGTTTAGCATGGAGCCCTTGGACAAACAATCATAACAAAAAGCCAAACTAAAAGTGAGGAAGGCCTGTTCTATCATAAGGGAAGTATGAACCAGTGCACCTATAAAAAATCCAAGAGTTGATATATTGTAGGCTATGCTGGAAATCCCATTGAAATTATTTTCATAGAAGACATCATCTAGGAGACTCAAATAACAGCAATATTATTGAAACATCATTTGAAAATAAGTATATAAAAATAGTGGTATATCAGCATCTAACCCAACAATTGACATCATATTGTTAAGCTTAAGAGAGCAAAAGAGTAAAAGGGATAACTAAAGGCAACTAAGGCCAAACAACCATAGTCCCATTGAGACAATCAATAGTAGATAATTTAAAAATCCCAAGGAGTATTTCTTAGAAAATAAGTTATATTGTACCGATACAGTGTAGCCAACCATGCTAGTCATATCATAAACCTTTCTTATTTTGTCCAACATATTGGATCTCTCTAACCGGATCTTTCGAAGATGTACATGCATTAAAATAGGAATAATAGATATTTTGCTCTGGTTGATCAACTTAGAAATGATCATCATTATCTTCTGAGAAAAGATACTCTTTCACTATCATCCATAAGAAGGTCAAAGAATTTCATAGATAAAACCTTACCATTATAAAAATTAACATCCCCTTGTAGTGCATGTTTAAAAATAAAGTCAGCATGCTCATTAGCTTCCCATAGGACATGTGATGCTTTGGATCTAGGGGAATTGGCCAACCAACACTTAATATCATTTATTTTTATCTTTGGCTATGGTTGGATTGTTTATCCCCTTGATAGTAAGTAAGTCCCATTCCAACCATAGATGGTGGCCCTATAATTTATTGACTACCATAGATATCCCAAGCCAAGTAGTAGTTAATTCAGCCTAGGATATCATGGAGAAAGCTAATTGTCTACCTCCAACTCTAAGGAGACAACCACTATGATCTCTAAAGACAAAGGCCACTGCTGAAGCCACATTAGAGACAGTTGGATTAAAGTTTGTTTAGATAAATCAAAAGAAAGAGTATGGTTAGGAGACACCTTGTTTGTGATGTGTAGTGTGGTAGGTATGAGAGCTATCCTAGTACTTGAATGGAGTCATCAAAATGATCTGAGTAGAGATCAGGAAACAAGAAGCACTTCTAATTAATTGAGTTGGTGAATGTAGATATTTTAGAAAATTCTACCATTCCGAGCCCCTCATATTAACCTTGCAACACAGAAAAATTTAGCCCTCTCTTCTATTCTAACTTGATCATTAGACAAGTATTCCATAAGAGCAATCAAAGAGCTAGGGATAAAATTAAATCCACCAAGATGTTGTAGATTCCTCCAATAGGCAGCAGCAAAGAAGTAAAAAGTGATAGTATGCTCAGTGTTCACAGCAAATTGGCAAATATCATAGCTAATGTCAGGTGTGGCCAAGATACCCAATTGTGCAATGGCTTTTTAGATGGCAAACATCTCCAAGATAGCTTTTATAGGAAAGTTTTAATTCTCATGGATACCTTTAGCCTTGAAATACATGAAAAATTAGATGGATCTTTAGAAAGTGAGTAGTGCTTTATCAAAGGTTACATATCTCTAGTAGAAATCTAATGTGACCTACTATGACTCCAACCAAGCTGATCAGGCCAATCCCCATCTGCTAAAGAAATTTTGGATATTTGGTTCATCACATCAGTAGGACATAAGGAAGCTAGTTTGGATAAATTCCAAGAGTGATCATCATTTATAAGCACCCAAACTTGAAAACCCTTGTCAAACATATCAATGTTTACTAAGGTTGGCTATTTAGATGAGGAATGGTATCTATCTAAGGGTCTTCAAGGATATTGACATGATCACCATTATCCACAGTCCATATGAAATGAGGTTGAACTACTGATCGATTTTTTAAAGATCTTCCTCTAGATTTGAGTACATTTTCTCAGCATTTAATGATCAAACAAGTTGCCGAAGTAATATTTAGTATATATAAGTTTGGCCCGTAATGCTTTTGGATTGAGAATGAGTTAGACTACTATAACTTACAAATAAAACCCTTACACTTAGTGTGGAGATCCACTATGTTAAGACCTCCATCCTCTTTTAGTTGATATATCCAATCCCAAGAAATAAGATGAAGACCTCTCTGAGTGGTATCATGTCTCCATAAGAAGGCTCGGAAGTCTTTCTCAAGTCTCTGAATAATAGAAATAGGCACTAGTATCAATAATAAGTAATAAATTGGTTTAGAAAATAATACCAATTGCACTAGGGTAACTCTTCCTACAAAGGATCATTCATTTCCATCTACCAATCCGATTGGTCACTTTGTCAATCAAGAAGTTAAAATCAATTGAATTTAAATGATGACTAGAAAGTGGAACTCCAAGATACTTCCAGTTGGATCTTTTCTCAAGGATATGCAAGATAACTTTAATCTGATTTTTAACAGAGGTTGAAGTCGAAGGACTGAAAGTAATATAAAATTTATTAACATTAATTGCTTGATTTGATAGAGCATAATAGGCCTTAACAATAGCCAAGAGGCAAATACTATCTTTAGTTGTAGCTCTTGTGATCAAAAGGCAATTATCAATAAAAAAAAAAAGAAAAAAAAGAGACCAGCACGAAAGGGCTTATATACTCTCAATAAGTGGCATTGAATAATATAGTATAGAAATTTTGAAAATATCTCAAAACATAATATAAAAAGATAAGGGGAGAGAGGGCAGCCCTGTTTAAAGCCTCGAGATAAAGAAAATTAATCAGATGGAGAGCCATTGATCAATAATGCACAAAAAGTATTATACATAGTCTCTTTAATAAGCTTAATAAATATATCATTAAAGTTAAATTAAGCTATTAGCTTGAAAAGAAAAACTTAATGCACTCGATCATAGATCTTTTCCATGTCTAACTTTAACATCATCAAACTACGAGAAGGTGGAGCTCAGCAAAGAGAGTGCATTATTTCTTGGCTGAGAAGAATTTAATTAGAAATATGCCTGCCTTGAATAAAGATCCCTTATTTTAGAGAAATAATAGTAGAAATTATAGATTTTTATTTGCTGACAAGAATTTCAGCCATGATTTTTTAGGTGGTATTACATAAGCTAATGGGTCGGAAGTCCTCAGCTTTCTCAGAATTATTTAATTTGAAAACCAAGGTAATGAATATCTTTTCCAATCATAGGGCAATTTTATAGTTTTGATGCAAAATTGTATGGAATTAATAGCATCTTTTATGATGATGTGCCAAAACTCATGATAAAATAAATGGAGAACCCATTTGCCCAGGAGCCTCATCTAGGTGCATACTCTAGAGAGCTTCAATAATTTCATCCTTATCTATTTCTTTGAGTAATGCATCATTCTGTTCTAAGATGATTTGAGAATAGACCATAGGGACATCCAATTATTGTAAAGTAGGACCGACCAACCACTACTGTTGGAAGTGATAAAGTAAAGTTTGAGTGATCATGATCGAATCCTCTACCATCTTTTCCAAGTTATTTTTAAGTCTGATGATACGATTTCTCCTTCTCCAAAGAATAATGGATTTATGAAAATACCTGGTATTTGTATCCCCTTCCTTAAGCCATGTGATTCATACCTTTAATCATGTCTTGAATCCAACATCCAAATCGAGCACATAATAGTCGCACACTCCTTAGGATAAGATCCTAAAGAATATACAAAGCCTACTTTCATATTCAAAAATATTACATCAAATCATATTTAGACAGTGATAGTAAAAGTAAATCTCTATTTTTATTTATTCAAAAATATATCTCACCAATATCTCATCATAATCAGATCAATATTTATAAAAATAAATTAAACTAATATCTTCTAAGATCCTATGCTCTCCATTGCTTGGTCCCAGGCTCATAGAATCTTCTAGATCTAGAAAAAAAATAAAAAAAAGAGAGTAAGCTTTATAGGTTCAGTAAGTTATTAATATCTCTAAGGAATCGAGCATAGTTAATTTTTTTTAAATATAATAATAATAGAAGCATAAATTAATATAATTTTAATTTTTAAAATATATCATGAGTAATAATAAGATTTAAAATTTTTTTTTAATTTTCGATGACTATAGCTACGATCAGCCTCATGACAAGATCCAAAAAAGATTAGCCCCTAAATATAAAACATCCGATCCATCGACGTATACCAGTGATCAATCCCACTGACTAGGCTCAGAAAGAAACTAGCTCTGATTTATACCGTCATAATTAACCTCGTGACAAGATAAAAAAAATTAGTTTTGAAAATAAATACGTGAATACATCAACGTGTGCCAACGATGAGTCTTGACTGGCTAAGCTCAGAAGGACTAATTCTGTCAGTGATCAATCCCAATTGGCTAGGCTTAGAAGAAATATATTTCTGATGTATGGTCAATGATCAGCCTCATTGGCTAGATACAGATCATAGTTTAACTGAAAAATTTTCTAGTCAATTCACCATAATTTTTTCATAATATAAACATATAAATTTTTATAATAGTATCAACACAAATTTCACATCTTCCAAAAGAGCAACAAAATAAATTTTATTAAAAAATTCATGCAAGGGTGATATATATAATTTTTTTTAGAAATCATATAATATTAAAATAAGAAAATCATCTTTTTCCAAATTTTGTAATATGCAAGGGTGACTCCATGCTTGATCCAACATTTTCAATTATTTTTCATGCATAAGGTACTTACTTCCAAAATTTATAAATTCTAATTTTTTTATGTACAAAATTTAACTTTTTAAATACATAAATATATACAAAAATAAATTTAGAGATAATATAAAACTTATCGATAATCGAATTCGAAAGTAGCACATGACTGATCTCTAGATTTAGCACTCCCCAATGGTAAAAAATCTAATCAAACAAATTAATAAGACCATTAGCCTTCAATAGAGAAAGAAATAGGACAAAGGGAGAGAGGAAATCTTGGTTCAAGTCATGATTTTAGATCAGATTTGAATCATTAGAAGAAATCTTTATCAGATTAATCATAGAGAAAGAATTATATGGAGAGAGAAACAACAATACAGCCATGATCGACAATGGTCATTGGAGCAAAAATAAAAGAAGGCATTAAATAGAAGACTTCATTAGATCAAATCTGGTGATCATGGCTTGATTACGGTGGTTTGGCAGCTGTCGACAGTGAGGAAGAAGGGAAAGGAAGGTGTGGGAGGCTATGATAGTGGAATCGAGAGTAGGATTGGTGGGGCTTTAGAAGAAGGAAAAGAGAATGATAAACATGATAGATCCATGGATAAGGTCGGCCATTCGCCGACGTAACCATCTCAAATGGCCTCCGGCTATTCCTTCCTAGCTCGCGACTCCCATCCAACCATCCATGCATCCTTATCCCTTTCCAAGAGATGGGATCGGATAGGGGATAAGCTTCACCTATTCATTCTGACTCTTTTTTTTTTTTGATGAGTTTTGGTGAAGTCAGTAGGGTGTGCTGACTTCACACAAAGGACTTCGATTTTCACACATTTTGTTTTCATAGAATCATGTACAATTCATATAAAAAAATGCATTATTTCATTATTTTTTATGCAATATATAATATATAATGATGCAAGGAAGCTTCAAAGCTTCAAGATGGGAGTGTAAAATGCACAATACATTTTCTATAAAGATGCTACCAAAGGTCTACAAGAATCTATAGCTTGACATAGATTGGATAGAAGGGAGGCCCAATTGTGTGACTGAGACTAGGATTATACCTACTTACTATATATATTTGGTCCATCTAATAGCATGATTTTTTTTTCATATTTAGTCCATAATTCAGAATTTCATAGTTAAGAATTTTAGGCATTATCAATTAGCACCTTGCTTATAAAAGCTCTCTTCGTGGTCCTACACTTAAAAACTCTATAAAGCAAACATATATCATGTAGATAGGATGAACCATTTGAAATAAATATAATTTTTTTTTAAAAAATAAAATTATAAAATTTTGAATGCCTACATGTCATGCATATGTTGGATGTAGATGCTTTTGTTAGTACATTATGCATGAGCTATGCAAATAGAATGAACCATTTGCAAGAAATGTAATTTTTTTGGAAAACCAAGAAATTTAAAATTTTGAATGCCCATATATCATGCATATTTTGATAATAAATGCTTTCTTAGTACATTATGCATGTTTATATACACCTATGAGATTGATGATTGCATGTTTGGCTAATTTGAGTCTAATCAAGAAATACTTATTTAGCCTAGTTTATTATCACAAATATTTTTCTAGTAAACATATAAAGAAGCATATCTAAACACCATAACAAAAGTTGGACTTGGTGATTTAATTGCTCACATTTATACCTATGTTCAACTTCAAAACATTCTAAAATTACACATACATTGATGTTTTATTTGTTGGTCTCTATAATAGCTTCTAGATATACATATCTTAACAAACTTTAAGATGTGCTAATTATATTATTACAACTCCTCTTCCCATTAAAAGAATCGACCTCAATTTAGTCTAATAAAATCTAATCTCAGTTGCAAAATATCCTAATCTTTTTTCTTGTAAGTTTAAGATGCCCATGACCTATATAAAAGGAAAGTGATTTAGAAGATTTCCACCTTTTAGTATTTTCACTTATATAATCGGGACTAACTTGATCTATAATCCAATCCCATTTTTTTTGAGAAAAGAATAATTTCTTCATATCCAGTTTTGCAATATTTTATTTTTCTAACTCCCATGAATGTATTTATTCTTGTTTAATTTAAATCATCTGATTTACCAAAAGAAAAAAGCTAGTTCTTGTGAATGCTAATTATCTTTCTTGCATCACAAAACCTATGAGATATATAAAAAAAAAATTTCTTCTAATTTTTGTCACCTCCATTTCAACCAAGCACCCTTATGTGCGAATATAAAAAAAGAAAAGCTATTTCCTCCAAGTGCTTCTACTGCTTAAATGAGATTTTCTTTGGAGCTATAATAGACATGCATCTTTGGTAAAGCATGGGGGAACAAATTCTTCTTGTTCCTTCCTAATCTCCTTGATGGATGGCTTATAATAGTTTAGAGAAAGGGTGTGAAAACATATAGCTTGTTGAATCTAAACATTGAAGGGGGCTTGATGGTGGAAATAGGTTCTAATGAAAGATCTAATAGAGAGAGGAAGAAGAAGGGAATGATTAGAGTCTTGACTAAGCTTTCAATTTTTCTTCTCCATAAAATCTAATGAAGATGAGGAAGAAGAAAAGTAAGTCTTCATTTGACTAGAATCTTTACTAAATTTTTAATTTTTCTTTCATTTCTTTTCATTTGCATAAGGTAAGGAGGTATTAATTTATAAAGTTTGGGCGACTAATTTAATGGATAAAACTAAATCTTTTGGAGTCTTGTATAAGATTGATGGACAAAATTGATGGTGTAAGTTGTTGAAATATATTGGTGGAAATAGGTTGGACGGCAAAGAAGGTGAAATTAATGAATCCAAAGTCTTGCAACTAAATACATTCTTAATGTCAAATATGAAACAATGTGAGAGTCTGAGAGATAGTGGATTGGTATTTCTGATAGAGCATAAGACACATTCTCATTGTTATGTATACGCTTACTTCTTTTGAGAGAAGAATGAAATAGTTAGAAGAGAACAAGGAAAAGGGCTCTAAAATGCCTAATAAATTATAATGCATTAAAGATAAAGGATCAAATACAATAAATCTAAAAATATGTTAGATCCAACATAGTATGAAATTTTTAACACATCAATTATGTACAAATACAAGATTGATGTGATTTTATTTGGATTATGTATAGATTTGGAATAATTAAAACAAACCATAAAAGATGAATAAATTTAGTATTCCTTAAAAAAATGAATTTGATATTTATGTTGAAATCTATTAAATTAAATATAGCATTAATGCAATCTCGATAAAATTAGATTAGGCTTGGAAATATCATTAATTTTTTTGCATTGTACATGGAAGAGCAACTTAAAAGATTATGTGACACCTGACTCGCCTTGCTCCTAACCCAATTTCAAACTCTACCTCAACTCAGTTGAGTCTAGTAACTTAACCTGATGAACTTGCAAGCTAGGAGGGGTTTGGAAGCCAACTGAGCATATAATTTCACAATTAGATTAAGAAAGTCAAAGCTCATCTAAGAGAATCTCAGATCAGTTGGCATTGCAAACTGGTCGATGAGAGCATGCAAAAATGTCTAAAAACATCATGGGCTTGCTCTATTTTTCTTTTTCTTCCCCCTGAATTGTCTCCACTACCACCTGAATCTTTGAGATCCCCACCTCACCAGCCTCCTCTTATACCTAGATTGTGATCGCAAGCTCTTCTCTTCGTTAGAATCCAGAGTGATGGATATCTCTTTCTCTAGTCTTTATTTCTACTCTCTTCTTTAGTCTTTATTTCTCCTCTAGCCCTTAGATCCTCTGTGTGAGCTATTTGTGATGTGTGCTCATTGGATCCTACCACTTGGCCAGTACTTGACCTTGAGCCAATCTTAGGATGCCCTAATCCAAGATAGGGCATCCCCTATTTCTTTGGTTGAATGTCATTTTGATGGCGAACTTGGCTATCTTCATGCTAGCATGGTGGTTAGACATTCTTGCTCAGTCGAGTTGCTGATTTGAGCCGAACCCTTGAGTTATCCCATGCTATTTCTCTCTATCCTCTTCCTTTTTATCATCTTCATCTTTCTCCACCACCAAGCTCTAGCCCATTCTTGGCTGTTGAACTAGCATGTTACCACCATGATCGACCCTCGGATCTCATGTTATTATGTCAGATTTAAGCTTAGCTCCTTTTCTCTCTCTCTAATCTTTCTCTTCCATCAAACCTGTTGAGGCCCCTGTGGCCATATCGTATATTATGATGGCTTAATCCATTGGACGAGCCCATCAATAGTCAGTCCAAAATCCTAACTTAAAATAAAAAAAAAAAAAGGAGATTTGAAAAAGACTCTTAGAGAGTCTTCTTCCCTAAAGATTCTTAATAGAGTTGAAAAATGGTGACTGCCCAAAGAAGAAGAGCTCTAGGGCTCTCTGTAAATTGGACCCCCTCCTCGATGTGATTGTCCATCATCAAGCATCACTCCATGGTCTCCCTCTTTCTTCCTCTTTCTCCCTTTAAATCCATCATTCTCTAACATTATGGCCACCAAAGATTAAGGCTTTCTTTACTTCTTTTTCCTTCCATGGCCTTAAATCATCATTGTTGTCAAGCAAGAAATCTACCTAAAATTGACCAAGAAGCTCTCTGTTCATATCCCATGCATGTTCCATCTCTATTTTGGCCATCTCTATTCTTTTTTAGCCACCTTCATTATTATTTTTGATTGATGAAACCCCGGCCAAGCTCCTTTGGTCCTCTTCATAATTTTTCTAATGAAAATCATGACCATCAGTAAGTGGCCAACACCGAATCAAAGCCTAGTCCCTTTTTCCTATTTCATGATTTAATAGTTTTTTTTTTGTTTTATACCAATTGATTACTACTGCTAATCGGCCACCACTATCCATTGCCGACCACCACCATATAGGCTACCGTTCTTTGACCATAGCCACTGCTTCACCCCCTTCCTCCCCTATTCAACTAAAGAAAAAGAAGAAAACAAAAAAAAAAAAAAGAAGAGGGAGAGAGAGCTCTCTCTTATTTTTCTCTCTCTTCTTTCACTTACTTTCTCTAAGACCAGTTCAAAGTTCTGTTTCCTTAGTTGTGGATCCAAGTTGACTCAAAGAGGTTTAAGATTGTTATGGTGCCCAAGCAACCTATCAAACTAATTATCCTGGCCCTGATGAGTGTCTTTGAAACACACCATTGATGAACCCTATTAATTAATAATCAAATTTATATTTTGATTCATCATTGAATCTCTTATATTTGAGTCATCCGGAGCCATCGAATGCCATCCTCAGGTCAACCAATCAATCATCTTCTTTTTAGATTATTTAATTTTATTAAATTATTGAATAAAAATTAATTATATTTTTAATATTTTAAATAGGATTACTAGATTCATTTAGCGAAGTATGAAGGTCTAAAGTAGATAAGCTAAGTAAATCTTACACTCCTTACTAATTTTTGAACTGTAAGTAGATCTTGCATTCCTTATTTATTTTCAAACTATCATATTTTCTATATATATAGATTGCCATTAATGATATTATGATTTTTTAAAATAAAAAGATTAGCATATGTATTTTGAAGATCATGCTTTATTATGAAAAGCAGTCTCATAGATGTTTTTAATGAAAATAGCATATTTATGAAATATGAATCTAATTATGTTATTTAGTAGTTTTTCATCTATGTATTTATTTCGTTTAAAGAAAAAATATAAAGATTTTAAAGGTTCTCAAATAGCTATGTATGAATCTCTAAAATTAGAGAAAATTAATATATAAAGCTAGTATTTATATGAACATAAGTCCTGCCAGTAGATATAAAGTTGATATATGAAACAAAAACTCTGTCGATTAAGAACATGAGCCCTATTATAGATATAAAGTAACTATAATATGAATATCCATAGAAAATATTTTTAAATATGATATAAATATATGATAAGAAGAACTATGATTTTATTTGCAATTATGTTTATGAAATGTTCATAATTTAAATATGCATAAATGGCTTTATGACTTATTTTATTATACTATTCTATAAAATATTTTATTTTATAATATTAATTTTTTAAAATATTTTTATTATAGAAAAATTTATGTTTAATTTGATAATTAAAAAAGTATGAGTTTTACTTACTAAGTTGGTGTAGCTCATACCTTTTTATTCTTCTTTTTTCTTTAGAAAGAAATAGGATTATAAATGAAGGATGATCCAGGCTTAAAGTCCATGCTAGCTTGGAAATTTGATAGATTAATTTAGTTTATTAGATGATTATAGACTTATAGTCAACTATTTTATTAATTTTGATTGAGTTTTGATATTTAGTTTTGGATTTAAATGCTTTGAACTAGTCTTGATTTAATTACTTAATGAATGATTGGAATTGAACCATATTAGTATATTTTGTTTAATGGATATGATTGTTATCTTCATGTTATCATTGGGAATACCCCATTATAGTATATATGGCCGTATTATGTTTCAGATTTGGGACGTGATATATATTATAGGTGGGGGGATCCTGATGACCCCTCCTCTCCAATATTGCCTCATAATCTCTCTCTCTTTCCTTCCCTAATGCCATCTCCATCGCTTGATTATTGATCCTCATCAGGCCTTAATAGATCAAGCAATTAATGGTCTAGACAATGATGTGGTCCCTACTCATATCAAACCCTTGCCCTAACTTTGTTGGATGCAAATTTGATCCATTTTGGGCCACTATGTGCTACCGATCAAGCTAGCCTTATTCTTTCTCTCTTTTATTTTATTTTTACCATTGTCTTTCATTCATTAGTTTTGATTTTGTATAAAAGTGCAATCATTTGATCAAGGAGTAGTCTGGCAAAGAGGATTTTACACTCGAACCCTTAAATTATGGTAGTATGCATGGAATAGTAGGTGCCGTGCTTGGATTTTTTGTCATTGGTAGAGATAAGAATCTCCTTTACATTCTTGTGTGAATACATATTTCTAATATATGCATATACAATTTTGATATAATTAAGCATATATATTATAGAAAGTAAATGAGTTTGATTATGCATGAAAATTGACAATAATGTTGCATATTATGATATGAGCATGTCGCGCATGTATGTTATAGAAAATATATGAAATTAAAATTATGTTTAAAAATTAATAATATTTTTCATTCTATAATGTAAGCATATTATGATATTTAAATAATAATTGAGACTTGCATGACCAAATTATTGGATAAGGTGCATTGGACTGGCCATGTTATTATTGGTTACATCCCATCGCAGGCTAGAATATAGCTTCATTGATTGCCCCATCTCAAGCAAAAAATATAATTACTCCATTACAGATGAGAAATATGATCGTGGCTTAGTCCAAAGCTAAAGATAATTATATGCACTCTTGAAATTAATGAGTGAGGGTGCACTCTAGAATAACCATATTAAATACAAATTGCCAGTCATAGATTGAAGAATAATATTATGGATAGCCTCACCATAGATAAGAATATGATACTACCAATTATCTCACTATGAGCGAGAAATATGGTGCTATTGATTGTCCTATCATGAGAGGAAAATATGATCATGATTAGTTCTAAGATGAAGACAAAATATTAGATATATGAAAGTAAACCTATTTGGTGAATGCAAACTTTGGATTAATTTCATTATTATTGACTGCCCCATCATAGGCAACAAATATATATAGCATTACCAATTGTCCCATCATGGGCAAAAAAAGTGACATTTATTAATTATCCCATCACAGCATAGATAGGAAATGAGATTGGGGTTTAAAAAAAAAAATATATATTATTGGATCTAAATTCTACCAATCAAGAAAATGATAAATAAGTTATTTGAAAACACCATTGAATTAAATAGTTAATTTGATACTACATGAAATATCATTTATGAATGGATATATCATGTATATATGTGTTTCCTAGTCTATTTGAGTCATGGTTGATTGTCGATATGTACTTTCATGGTAATTAATTATATAAAATATTATAGAACAATTATTTTGATATAACATATGCTTTCTAATTTATTTGAGTTGGGATGTTGGCATGCAAGATTGTGAAAATTGCATATATTTTACTATTGATTATTTGCTACTATCTATTTTAAATTATTTGTAGAGGCGTGTCTTGGGATTTTTACTGGGTTATTAGCTCATATCATTATTTTCTTTTTTCTTTTAGAGCTGAAGGATGCTTAGCACTTAGTTGAGGTTGGGGTTTGCTAAAGAGATAAAGTGAAATTGATAACTCTAATACCACTGAAAGAAAAATATTGTACTTAACCTACACTTAATAAAATTGGAACTATTTATTTATTTTGAAATTAATAAATTTATTGTAAAATTTTATCTACTAAGCTTTTCATATTGCATAGGATTTCGTTCTATAGAATGTGCAGCCATATCATATGTATGCCGAATGGTAGGTTTGAGGCATGATAGTGATGATATCAAGGCTAGATTTTAGATCTCTAAGGTTTAGAATAGCGTAGGTTGCTAGGCATTTAGTGAGGTGGATGCTTAATTAAGCTATGCTTGTGTATAAGTTTTGTTTTTACTTAATTAATTTGAATCAATTAATCTATGTATGCTGATGTTATTGAATATATATAGATTGAAATGACACAAGAAAGTGTTTGTGGGTGCACTAGGAGGTCTATCCAATTTGCTGATGGCTGCATTGCCATGGAACCCTCAAATCTATAAATTAGTACTCACTGGTAGTGTCCAAGGGATGGGTGCACCGGAGAACCTAATATCTAATTAGGAGAACAATTTAGTACTTGTCGGCTAATACATGTACTATTGCTAGCGTAGACATATTGAGAATGATGGAGATGCAATAGCAATTCATGCAGTCATAGCAATATATGCAATAGTAATTACGGTAATATTAGATGCTACATCAACAATAACAATAGCAGCAACAACAATTACAGTCCCAATAATAACCAGGTACGGGAGCCTAGCAGGAGCATCAAGTCAGCTTGGTAGAATTCAAGAAATTTGCCCTGCCAGCTTTCAAAGAAGTGTACGGGGCTCAAACAGCATCTCAAAGATCTAAATAGCCTCAAAAGGAGATTGTTTGGAGCTCTTGCTGCCACATATCAAAATGGCACCCTTTTCTAAGCCAAAGAAAAAAAAGAAGAAAAACTACTGGAAAAGGAAATCATATCTTCAAATTTTGCCTCCTAAAAGTTCTAACATGCAAAGTTATTTCTCCTAAAAACTTGTAATATGCGATGTGATGAATTTTGCTCCTAAAGTCTATCTAAATCTACTTCAATTGATCAAATATACGTCATAGGATTTCATCAACATCAGAGGAAGTGAATGGGACGAGAAACCTCTATTTGGCTTGTTAACGTTGCACCGCTTTTCATATTCTCAAAAGGAAGCATCAGGTGCTTGGTTATTCCCCCCATCCGGTACTGATGGAAGGTGGTGAGAGGTATCTGTGGAAAATGTTGGTCGTTAAAGCTCTCCTCCATTATAGTTTAATGGAGGGGACCTTTTTTTCGACCAAAAAAAAAAAAAAAGCTTTGCTCCATTAAAGTTCTGTTGCACCCTTTTCTACATCATTTCAAGGGTTGGGTGATATTTTTCTTTAAAAATGAGACGGTGGTCCTCTGGTGCACTCCATATGCATCAAGGGAATAAACAAAAGAAGCTTGGGCAGGTGCCCGTGCCTTTTAATTTCTTCTTTTATAATAATTTTTCTCCTCTAATTATCTAAACTCTTGAAAGTCCATCAGCAGGACCACATAGTTGACACCTCGTTGCACATTATAGCCCATTGCCATATGACACGTACCCCATCATGGTGGGTCCTCAAGACGTAGGCTTTTTCAATTTGATAATTTGATGTAACTCCTTCCTTCTGTACCCAACTAAGGGCTCTCCAATTTGGATAACGACCCTAGACCGACACCTTTCATCCCCCCCGCAGCATAATTAGATCCCATCACCGATATAATCTTAGGTTAGCAACTAGCTTGGCTAGCTTGAGTAGATCTGGAATTCCATCTGATCTAAATTTTATCAGTTAGCACGTTTGAAAAACTTGCAATAAGTCAAAGATTTTCATGAATGAAAACAGATTTGTGTACACGGCGTTCCGAAGTAAATTGGAATACGGAGACACTCTTAATGGTTATGGATGCATCTAAATTTACCATATCTCATGAAATCTCGTGCTCAGATCTATGTGTTGGATAAATGTAAATTTTGCATATGGCCTTGAGATTTTCTAAGGCTACAAGCAAGATGTCCTAGAACAGGCTTTATTGGAGATAGGCCTAACTAGACTTCATACATTCTTCTATCTAACCAAAAAAAAATTACCTATTAAGCGAATATATATACATATATTGATGATAAATGGAAACCTCGTCTTACCTAATAGGCAACCTCGTCTTACCACCTAAGCAATCTCACTTTAATATATGCATGCGTAATGGCTTCACCTTTGATGCATGACATGTGTCCTTTGCAACTCGAGAGAAACACAAAACCTATCAATCAACTTTTATCCGATACGTGTTGTGCATCAAAGCTTAGACTAATGTATTTGATATGGTTTTCATTGTTGCATGCAAACCACTCCAAAAAGAGGCCCAAACCCTAAGGCGAGTAGAACAAAGCGAGTGAACCATAAGGGAAGAAGAGGTTACGCAAATAGTTAACCAATGAGATGAGATGAGTGAGAAGATAAGCCTACCCTTTTCTAGTTCCCCAGTTTCGTCACCTTTTCCCCCGTGCACGCGGGAAACACGCCGTGCCCATAAACTATAAACCTGAAAGCGCGTGACACAAACAGTAAAAATACCCATTTTTTTAAGTAAAACCATAACGTAAGATCAATGGAAAAGAAATCCATAAAGTATGGACGCAAGGTAAAGTTCTCCAATGGTGGGAATATCTCCCATCCATACGTGTACGGTAAAGATGCACCCACGTTGCACGATTTGATCACACCAACCTCCTCCAAACCCCCCACGCTCTGAGGACGCGACACGTGGACTCCACCAACTAGAAGCGAACACGTATTGCGTTGGACATTTTAGGGCCACGAGAGAGATATTTCGAATCCCGTTCCGGACGTACACGTGTGTCGCAAGATGGAGTCGTCGAGGGGAGCATCTGACGCAGCGGGGGAGGAAGCAAGGCAATGCGATGGCGACACGCGTCCTCCACCGAAGGAAATCCGACGCGTGGTGGATGCCGGAGAGATCCTACCGGAGAAGTGTCGTCGACTCAGCCGCTGACACGTGTCAAGGGTTTCTCGGCATCGGGCAGAAGCTTCCCCCGGTCCTCTGCTCCTTCTCCGCTCTCGCTTTGTCCTTTTCCTCCACCTCGACCCCATTCTCGAACCGGGTTTTGGATTCAATTCTCTCCGGTTAACCGGATCCGGTTCACCTTAGAAGCTCCGCTTATGCGAGCTGGAAAGAAAAGGGAGAATCGCGTTGGTCTTAAATGGGAAACGTCATGCTATGATTTGAGGGCCGGGTTGTACGCGCGAAAGAGAAATTCATCCACCGTTGGACAACGTTCGCTTCAAGACAAATGCAACCTGAACCGTTGATTTGAAGTTTGTTTTTCCCGAAGATAATGTTCGCTCCGAGTGCTTGGAATGGTCCTTGCCCTTATTTAATGCGCTGTAACTTAGCCTGGTGAAACTTGGCCTTGCCATTTTTATTTTTATTTATTTATATAAAAAATCATTTCCCGTGAACACATCGTAAGAAGTGTGATCCCAACGAGGCAGCGCAACCGGATTTAAAACTCTTGAATCCGGTTTAGGCTACGGAGCATTTGCGACTTGGTGAACCGTGCGATCCGACCTGTCTTATTGTTCGAAGAAGAATGAAACTCAACCACAGAAACCAATGTCGGCAGGTGCACCGGACCCAGAGTCGCGCGCTATATATGCCGGGTCTACCGACCCAACCGACCGCAGAGCAGCGACAGCATCCGCGATCCGATCCGATTCAGAGGACAACTCGACAGGCGATGATCGAGCACGCCCGGAACCCCCTGGCGTCCACGATTGGCGATCCCAGGAGCAGCAGAAGCCGGAGCACCACCGGCGCCGGGGTGTATGGCAGTACGGCCGGGCCGGTGTTCCCTCGCGGCGGCGGAAGCGACGAGTACACGGGGCTCCAGGACGAGCGGGTACTAATGCTGGTGTTCCGGTCGGTCAACTGGGACCCCCACCTGGTGTGCGTCGCCGCGTGCGTCTCCCGCCGCCTCCGCGCCGTCGCCAACCGCGTCCTCTGGCGCGAGGTCTGCATCTCCCGCGCCCCCCGCATGGTCTCCGACCTCACCCCCGGAGGCGCCACCCGCATCGGCGGCGGGTGGCACACCCTCGCGAAGCTCCTCTTCTTCTGCTGCGGCTGCGCCGTCCCGACCCGCTTCTTCCCCCTCCCCGAACGCCGCCACCCGACACCCGGCCACTTCGCCCCCGTCTCCCGCTTCTCCAGGACCTCCGGCCACTCCTTCCTCGCCCGCCGCTGCTGGGGCGACCTCCTCTACGTCTCCGACCCCTGCGAGCACCGGGCCGGCTCCCCTTCCGACGAGGACCTCGGCGCCTACCGCGGGGTCTTCAGGGGATTCATGCGGTCGAGGACCCGGGCGTATCTCATCAGCCGGCAGGCGGAGCTGGAGTCCCAGGTGCGCTGCCCCTACTGCGGCGCCCGGGTCTGGAGCATGACCGCCGCCGGCCTCGTCCCCCGCAGCGCCTCGCGCCGCCTTGGTTCCCACGAGGGCGACCTCGAGTACTTCGTCTGCGTCAACGGCCATCTCTACGGCTTCTGCTGGCTCGCCCATTTATCCTCCTCAGAGGATGATGATGAAGATGACGGTGGCCGCGGTGACAGCGACGACGACGAGGATGACGACGGTCATGTTGCATGCTGAGACACAGATAGAGATTAGAGAGAGAGAGATAGATGTTTAGTTGCTGATTGTTAGGTTTGTGGATAGGCGATGTGGGACTATTTTTCTTCTTTAGTTCTTTGCTTCGCCTGCTCTGTTTTGTTCTCCTGCTCCCCTGTTCCCTTCATCCATCCCCTGCTGCTTCTTCGGAGTCCAAAATAAAAAGGAGCCTCGTGTGGGCTCTCTGCCCTTTGTTCCTGTGCTGGTCCTTGTCTTGTATGATGGGTTGTGCAGTGACTGTTTGTCTCCCTTCTGTTTTTGTACCGAGGCTCTGGAGGAACAGGGGATGCTCTGTTTTTTATCGGATTTGGAATTTGGAACTTTGGATACGAGGTGTGATGTGGAGCTGCCGCGTGGATTTTGATGTGATGGTTAGCTTGCGATCATCCGTGAGTTTAACTTCATTCATATTACGAGATAATATCACTAAGCATAATTAGGAAATGAATCCTAAGTTGTATCCGATTCTGGACATTGATACTGTGGAACTACCGTCTTTTGCTCTCGTGGACCGACAACAAACACCAGGCAATGAAACGTTTTTGCGAGGTCCAAGTGTCCATGGAATAATGTTTTAGATCATATAAGACACCAGTTGCAGAAAAGGTTATGGCCTCATTGCACTCATAAAAGCTTCTTCTAGATGTTTGACATGTGTATTCTTCTTCTTTCTTTCTTTCTTTTTTTTTTTGATTATTTCTATGAAATGATTGATAGTGCTTCTATAATATTGGTGCAGAATCTGATTATCATCGGGTTGAGCTGGAGTTGAGGAAGAATAGATCGCCACCGATGACCTGCAAAATAAAATCTCATCTAGAGTCGATGGTGGTGGCTCCGACAGGATCCTTCGATGATCAAGTCAGCTCTTCTGACTAATAGAAATGAAGTACTTAGGAAAGAGTTCAGCGAAATTTTGAGAATGAGAAGAGAGCTTAAAAAAAACGTAGCTAAAGGATCCCTTTTTATAGATAAAGCCTGTAGTAGATTGATGGTGACAGCCATATCATCTAGTAGTAGGCCACATGGAATTTGCTATGGAGAGGAAGGTATCGCCAGACTGATAGCGGCAACCATACCATCTGCTCATGGGCCGTGTGGGATTTACTACGGAGAGAGAGGTATCATCAGACTGATGGTGGTGGCTATATCGTCTGGTCATAGGCCGTATGGGATTTGTTACGGAGAGAGAGGTGTTGCCAGATCGATAATGGCAGCCATGCCGTCTGGTGAAAGCATGCGTTCGAAGTCCGACTGAGCTGGAGGAGTTCGATTGTAAGAGCAATCCGAAAGGAGTTCGGCTTCTGGAGGAGTTCGACTGTAGGAGGAATCCAACTGAAGGAGAATTCTGGAAGGAGTTCGACTCCTGAAGGAATTCGACTGAAGAAAAAGTTCGGAAGGAGTTCAGCTCCTATAGAAATCCGACTGAAGAAGAATTCTGAAAGTAGTTCGGCTCCTATAGAAATCCGACTGAAGGAGAAGTCCGAAAGGAGTTCGGCTCCTGGAGGAGTCCGATTGCAGGAAGAATCCGGAAGGAGTTCGGCTCCTACAGAAATTCGACTGCAGGAAGAATCCGGAAGGAGTTCGATTCTTGGAGAAGTTCGGTAGGAATTCTACCGCTGGAAAAGTTTGAGAGGAATTCGGTCGATGGAGGAGTTCGGCTGGGGCTCGACCGTTGAGGAGTTTGGCTAAGGCTTGGCCACTGGAGGAAAATTTTGGATCGAAACTCTTCCATGATTATGGGTTGCATTAGACTAAGCATCAGACTGAACTTCGGTGGGAGCGAGATTTATCCTCAATAATAGTCCCCCCACTCTCGAGCTCAAAATTCAAAGGAAGGGAGTACAAAAAAGGCGATCACCAAAATTTTTTTCAGGCTCTACACCCACTGAGGTTGAAGCTCGGGGGAGATCTTATCTTCAGTCGAGGTTTATGTTGAAATAAAAGTTCGGAAAGATCTTATCTCTAGCCGAGGTTGAAGGAGATTTTGTCTCCTATTAACGTAGAAGCTCGGAAGAGATCTTATCTCCAATCAAAGTTGAAGGAGATCTTATCTCCTGTTGACGTAGACTCTGAAGCTCGGGGGAGATCTTATCTCCAACCGAGATTGAAGGAGATCTTATCTCCTGTTGACATAGACTCTAAGGCTCGAGGGAGATCTTATCTCCAGTAGCCGAGGTTAAAGATCTTATCTTCTGTTGACGTAGACTTTAGAGCTCGGGGGAGATCTTATCTCCAGTAGTCGAGATTGAAGAAGATCTTATCTCCTGTTGACGTAGACTCTAGAGCTCAGGAAAGATATTATCTGCAACCGAGATTGAAAGAGATCTCCAATCGAGGTTGAAGGAGATCTTATCTCCTATTGACGTAGACTCTGAAGCTCGGAGGAGATCTTATCTCCAGCCGAGGTTGAAGGAGATCTTATCTCCTATTTATGTAGACTCTAGAGTTTAGAGAAAATCTTATCTCCAGTCGAGGTTGAAGAAGATCTTATCTCCTGTTGACGTAGACTCTGAAGCTCGGGGGAGATCTTATCTCCAGCCAAAGTTGAAGGAAATCTTATCTCCTGTTGACATAGACTCTGAGGCTCGGGAGAGATCTTATCTCCAACAGTCGAGGTTGAAG
>QRFJ01000238.1:1039943-1125828 GCA_006176705.1 Cocos nucifera | reverse complement strand
GATCCGACCTGTCTTATTGTTCGAAGAAGAATGAAACTCAACCACAGAAACCAATGTCGGCAGGTGCACCGGACCCAGAGTCGCGCGCTATATATGCCGGGTCTACCGACCCAACCGACCGCAGAGCAGCGACAGCATCCGCGATCCGATCCGATTCAGAGGACAACTCGACAGGCGATGATCGAGCACGCCCGGAACCCCCTGGCGTCCACGATTGGCGATCCCAGGAGCAGCAGAAGCCGGAGCACCACCGGCGCCGGGGTGTATGGCAGTACGGCCGGGCCGGTGTTCCCTCGCGGCGGCGGAAGCGACGAGTACACGGGGCTCCAGGACGAGCGGGTACTAATGCTGGTGTTCCGGTCGGTCAACTGGGACCCCCACCTGGTGTGCGTCGCCGCGTGCGTCTCCCGCCGCCTCCGCGCCGTCGCCAACCGCGTCCTCTGGCGCGAGGTCTGCATCTCCCGCGCCCCCCGCATGGTCTCCGACCTCACCCCCGGAGGCGCCACCCGCATCGGCGGCGGGTGGCACACCCTCGCGAAGCTCCTCTTCTTCTGCTGCGGCTGCGCCGTCCCGACCCGCTTCTTCCCCCTCCCCGAACGCCGCCACCCGACACCCGGCCACTTCGCCCCCGTCTCCCGCTTCTCCAGGACCTCCGGCCACTCCTTCCTCGCCCGCCGCTGCTGGGGCGACCTCCTCTACGTCTCCGACCCCTGCGAGCACCGGGCCGGCTCCCCTTCCGACGAGGACCTCGGCGCCTACCGCGGGGTCTTCAGGGGATTCATGCGGTCGAGGACCCGGGCGTATCTCATCAGCCGGCAGGCGGAGCTGGAGTCCCAGGTGCGCTGCCCCTACTGCGGCGCCCGGGTCTGGAGCATGACCGCCGCCGGCCTCGTCCCCCGCAGCGCCTCGCGCCGCCTTGGTTCCCACGAGGGCGACCTCGAGTACTTCGTCTGCGTCAACGGCCATCTCTACGGCTTCTGCTGGCTCGCCCATTTATCCTCCTCAGAGGATGATGATGAAGATGACGGTGGCCGCGGTGACAGCGACGACGACGAGGATGACGACGGTCATGTTGCATGCTGAGACACAGATAGAGATTAGAGAGAGAGAGATAGATGTTTAGTTGCTGATTGTTAGGTTTGTGGATAGGCGATGTGGGACTATTTTTCTTCTTTAGTTCTTTGCTTCGCCTGCTCTGTTTTGTTCTCCTGCTCCCCTGTTCCCTTCATCCATCCCCTGCTGCTTCTTCGGAGTCCAAAATAAAAAGGAGCCTCGTGTGGGCTCTCTGCCCTTTGTTCCTGTGCTGGTCCTTGTCTTGTATGATGGGTTGTGCAGTGACTGTTTGTCTCCCTTCTGTTTTTGTACCGAGGCTCTGGAGGAACAGGGGATGCTCTGTTTTTTATCGGATTTGGAATTTGGAACTTTGGATACGAGGTGTGATGTGGAGCTGCCGCGTGGATTTTGATGTGATGGTTAGCTTGCGATCATCCGTGAGTTTAACTTCATTCATATTACGAGATAATATCACTAAGCATAATTAGGAAATGAATCCTAAGTTGTATCCGATTCTGGACATTGATACTGTGGAACTACCGTCTTTTGCTCTCGTGGACCGACAACAAACACCAGGCAATGAAACGTTTTTGCGAGGTCCAAGTGTCCATGGAATAATGTTTTAGATCATATAAGACACCAGTTGCAGAAAAGGTTATGGCCTCATTGCACTCATAAAAGCTTCTTCTAGATGTTTGACATGTGTATTCTTCTTCTTTCTTTCTTTCTTTTTTTTTTTGATTATTTCTATGAAATGATTGATAGTGCTTCTATAATATTGGTGCAGAATCTGATTATCATCGGGTTGAGCTGGAGTTGAGGAAGAATAGATCGCCACCGATGACCTGCAAAATAAAATCTCATCTAGAGTCGATGGTGGTGGCTCCGACAGGATCCTTCGATGATCAAGTCAGCTCTTCTGACTAATAGAAATGAAGTACTTAGGAAAGAGTTCAGCGAAATTTTGAGAATGAGAAGAGAGCTTAAAAAAAACGTAGCTAAAGGATCCCTTTTTATAGATAAAGCCTGTAGTAGATTGATGGTGACAGCCATATCATCTAGTAGTAGGCCACATGGAATTTGCTATGGAGAGGAAGGTATCGCCAGACTGATAGCGGCAACCATACCATCTGCTCATGGGCCGTGTGGGATTTACTACGGAGAGAGAGGTATCATCAGACTGATGGTGGTGGCTATATCGTCTGGTCATAGGCCGTATGGGATTTGTTACGGAGAGAGAGGTGTTGCCAGATCGATAATGGCAGCCATGCCGTCTGGTGAAAGCATGCGTTCGAAGTCCGACTGAGCTGGAGGAGTTCGATTGTAAGAGCAATCCGAAAGGAGTTCGGCTTCTGGAGGAGTTCGACTGTAGGAGGAATCCAACTGAAGGAGAATTCTGGAAGGAGTTCGACTCCTGAAGGAATTCGACTGAAGAAAAAGTTCGGAAGGAGTTCAGCTCCTATAGAAATCCGACTGAAGAAGAATTCTGAAAGTAGTTCGGCTCCTATAGAAATCCGACTGAAGGAGAAGTCCGAAAGGAGTTCGGCTCCTGGAGGAGTCCGATTGCAGGAAGAATCCGGAAGGAGTTCGGCTCCTACAGAAATTCGACTGCAGGAAGAATCCGGAAGGAGTTCGATTCTTGGAGAAGTTCGGTAGGAATTCTACCGCTGGAAAAGTTTGAGAGGAATTCGGTCGATGGAGGAGTTCGGCTGGGGCTCGACCGTTGAGGAGTTTGGCTAAGGCTTGGCCACTGGAGGAAAATTTTGGATCGAAACTCTTCCATGATTATGGGTTGCATTAGACTAAGCATCAGACTGAACTTCGGTGGGAGCGAGATTTATCCTCAATAATAGTCCCCCCACTCTCGAGCTCAAAATTCAAAGGAAGGGAGTACAAAAAAGGCGATCACCAAAATTTTTTTCAGGCTCTACACCCACTGAGGTTGAAGCTCGGGGGAGATCTTATCTTCAGTCGAGGTTTATGTTGAAATAAAAGTTCGGAAAGATCTTATCTCTAGCCGAGGTTGAAGGAGATTTTGTCTCCTATTAACGTAGAAGCTCGGAAGAGATCTTATCTCCAATCAAAGTTGAAGGAGATCTTATCTCCTGTTGACGTAGACTCTGAAGCTCGGGGGAGATCTTATCTCCAACCGAGATTGAAGGAGATCTTATCTCCTGTTGACATAGACTCTAAGGCTCGAGGGAGATCTTATCTCCAGTAGCCGAGGTTAAAGATCTTATCTTCTGTTGACGTAGACTTTAGAGCTCGGGGGAGATCTTATCTCCAGTAGTCGAGATTGAAGAAGATCTTATCTCCTGTTGACGTAGACTCTAGAGCTCAGGAAAGATATTATCTGCAACCGAGATTGAAAGAGATCTCCAATCGAGGTTGAAGGAGATCTTATCTCCTATTGACGTAGACTCTGAAGCTCGGAGAGAGATCTTATCTCCAGCCGAGGTTGAAGGAGATCTTATCTCCTATTTATGCATAGACTCTAGAGTTTAGGAAGAAAATCTTATCTCTAGTCGAGATTGAAGAAGATCTTATCTTTCTATTGACGTAGACTCTGAAGCTCGGGGGAGATCTTATCTCCAGCCAAAGTTGAAGGAAATCTTATCTCTGTTGACATAGACTCTGAGGCTCGGGAGAGATCTTATCTCCAACAGTCGAGGTTGAAGGAGATCTTATCTCTTGTTGACGTAGACTCTGGAGCTCGAAGGAGATCTTACCTTTAACAGCCGAGGTTGAAGGAGATTTTATCTCCTGTTGACGTAAACTCTGAAGCTCGAGAGAGATCTTATCTCCAGCAGCCGAGGCTGAAGCAGATCTTATCTCCTGTTGACGTAGACTCTGGAGCTCAAGGGAGATCTTATCTCCAGCAGCCAAGGTTGAAGGAGATCTTATCTCCTGTTGACGTAGACTCTGGAGTTTGGGAGAGATATTATCTCCAACAGTCGAGGTTGAAGGAGATCTTATCTCCTGTTGACGAGACTCTGGAACTCGGGGGAGATCTTATCTCCAGTCGAGATTGAAGGAGATCTTATCTTCCTATTGTTGTTGGACACAATGGGGCCATTGTTGGGATCTTTTCTCTCGTTCCATCTAAAATGAACGAGGCCTTCGACTTTGCTCATGATAGGACGAGGTTCTTCTCATATTCCTAACGGACTATGAGGGCACATAAGGGCCGTTGTCAAGGTCTCTCCTCCCATCTCGTCCAAAATGAATGAGGCCTTCAACTTTACTCATGTTAGGATGAGGTTCTCCTTCCGTTTCTAACGGACTGTTAGGGCACATAAGGGCCGTTGTTAGGATCTTTCCCCTCCCATCTCGTCTAAAATGAATGAGACCTTTGACTTTGCTCGCATTGTCAGGGCCTCTCCCTCCATCTCGTCTAAAATAAACAAGGCTTTCGACTTTGCTTGCGTTAGGACGAGGTTCTCCTCCTGTTCCTAACGGACTATGGGGACACATAAGGGCCGTTGTCAGGGCCTCTCCCTCCATCTCGTCTAAAATGAACGAGGCCTTCGACTTACTCATGTTAGGATGAGATTCTCCTTCTATTCCTAACATGGCCACTTTTGGTTACTTCTTTCCTGTAATCGCATAGTTTTTGCACCAAGAAACAACAATGTTGAAATGAAGGAATTTTATTGAAGAAAAATTATTGGCAGTACATTCTCAAATTCTCTGAATTCCAAGGCCGTGAGAGCATTGTTCCTCTAAGCTTCTTCAGGCGTTAAGTTCTGGATCGGACGACCTCCTCTACTTCATACAGGCCTTTCCAATTTGAGGCAAACTTTCCCTGGCTCTAAGGCTGAGAGATGGCGGCTCATCGAAGTACTAAGCCCCTCCCAGAGATGGCATTGATGATGTCAGGAGGTGGCCGATCTTCTTGTTGTTCCTGCCTCATTTATGGTTCTAGCTGCGGTAGCACCCTTGGCTGATTTTCTCTTGCTTTAGGCCAGCGTCTGTGGAGCATTGAGAGGGGCATAGTTATGAAACCTTCCTAGGAGGAACTTCTTCGCATCCTTCCGTCGGGGCTTCTTTAACGATGAGCTCGAGGAGGAGTTTGGGCTCGCTTGCACTCGGAAGGATTTATGAGCGCAGTCGAACTTCATTCGGTCCTCCATCAGCAGTGGGTCTACTAGACTCGCCCGCCTGCCGCTCTTCCATCTCTCAATTTGAAAGCTTTTTCCGCTCAGACATATCCTTCAGCCCGAGCTAGCAGGTCAGCAAAGTCTCTGGAATACTTCTTCTCCAGGGAGAATAATAAATCGTTCTTTCTAAGGCCGCCCTTGAATGCGGCCATTATAACAGACTGATCCAGGTTTCGGATCTTCAATGCAATAGCATTAAACTGGGTGACATAAGTCCGAATGAATTTTTTTCTTCTTCTGCTTGACATTCATCAGAAAATCCAAACCTCTACATGGACGTCGACTGCTGATGAAGTGAGCCACAAATTGATGGCTCATCTGACCAAAGAAAAAGATCGTTCCTGACCTCAACGTCGAGTACCAGTATCTTGCTGCTTCCTTCAGGATGGACGAAAAAGCTCGGCATAAGATGGCGTCTGGTGCATCATGGAGAAGCATCGTGCTCCGGAAGGCCTCCAAATGATCGATCGGATCAGAGGTTCCGTCATAGCTTTCAAGTTGGAAAAACTCGAAGTTCGACGGAACGGACTCTTGCATAATTCGAAAAGAGAAAGGGGGATCGATGCAGACGTCATCATGGTGAGTCAGAACGATGTGGTGGAGTTTCTCAATCTGTCAGTCCATCTCCCATAGTTTATGATCAAGGACGTCATCTCGATCGTAGATTTTAGATGGCTTTCGAATGTAGATGGGAAAGATCTCCTTCAGAGAAGAATCGTGATCCAAACATAGATCCTCTACTCTCTATTTTTTTTTCCATGGACGATGGGTATGCTGTCCAAGTGTCCTTCCTTGGGATCGATTTTTGACATCCTGATGGTGGGTTTTCTAGTGGAGTCACCGTCGGAGGCTGCTGCATGGTCTGCACCATCTCGATGAGACCCTGAACCTGCTGCATCAGCAGGTTAAACTGCTCCTAACCTACCATGACCGTCGGTGGAGGTGGAGGTGGAGGTTGAAGTTTCGACGATGGAGCAGGAATGGATGGATCTAGCTCAGATCTGACGGTAGAAGCGGTAGATCTTCGAATAGTTGCCTTCTTTTGGGGTATTTCTTAGGATTGAGGGAGAGGATGAAGATGAACCTTAAAGAAGAGGGTCGGCAGGATCGACCAAACACTCCTTTAAGAATAAGGATACCTCAGGGACAGAGGTCCTTCCTCTAGCGCCAATTCTATTGGTGCAGAATCTGATTGTCGCCGGATCGAGTTGGAGTTGAAGAAGAAGAGATCACCGTCGGTGACCTACAAAATAAAGTCCCATCCGAAGTCAGTAGTGGTGGCTCCGGTAGGATCCTCCGACGATTAAGTCAATTCTTCTGACCAACAGAAATGGAGTGCTCAGGAAAGAGTTCAGCGAAGTTTTGGAAATGAGAAGAGAGCTTAGGAAAAACGTATCTAAAGAGTCCCTTTTTATAGATGGAGCTTATAGTAGATTAATGGTGAAAGTCATATCATCCAGTAGTAGGCCGTGTGGGATTTGCTATGGAGAGGAAGGTGTCGCCAGACTGATAGCAGCAGCCATACCGTCTGATCGTGGGCCGCGTGAAATTTGCTATGGAGAGAGAGATATCGCCAGATTGATAGTGATGGCCATACCATCTGATCGTATGCCATATGAAATTTATTACAGAAAGAGAGGTGTTGCCAGATCGATAATGGCAGCCATGCCGTCTGGTCGAAGCATGCATTCGGAGTTCGATTGAGCTAGAGGAGTCCGACTGCAAGAGCAATCCGGAAGAAGTTCGGCTCTTGGAGAAGTCTGACTGCAGGAGGTATTCGGAAGGAGTTCGGCTTCTGGAGAAATTCGATTAAAGAAAAATTTTGGAAGGAGTTCGGCTCCTGGAGGAATCCGACTGAAGGAGAAGTCCGGAAGGAGTTCGACTCCTATAGAAATTCGACTGAAAGAGAAGTTCAGTTGAAGAAGAATTCTGAAAGGAGTTCGGTTCTTGAAGGAGTCCGACTGTACGAGCAATCCGAAAAGAGTTCGACTCCTGGAGGAGTCCGACTACAGGAGAAATTCGGAAGGAGTTTAGCTCCTGGAGGAGTCCGACTGAAGGAAAAATCCGAAAGGAGTTCGATTTTTGGAGGAACTTGACTGAAGAAAAAATTCGTAAGGAGTTCAGCTCCTGGAGGAGTCCGACTGAAGGAGAAATCTGGAAAGAGTTCGGCTTCTGGAGGAACTTGACTGAAGAAGAAATTCGTAAGGAGTTCGACTCCTAGAAAAACTTGACTGAAGGAGAAATTCGTAATGAGTTCGGCCGTTGGAGGGGTCCGACCGATGAAGAAGTAATCCGAAAGGAGTTCGGTTGAAGTCAAAAAGAAGTTCGGCTGGGGTTCGACCGTTGGAGGAAGAATTTTCGATTGAAGCTCTTCCATGATTATCGATTGTATTAGGCTAAGCATTAGACTGAACTTTGATGGAAGCGAAATTTATCTCCAAGAGATGACAACTAGCATAACACAAAGTTAATAATTTAATATAATGTAAAATATTGTGGACCATCATCTCGGCCTCGATCGATTGTATCCTCAGCTCTTATCGAGGATTTAGAAGCTGAAATTTTGATGGACATTCGGCTAAAGATCAGTCTCAGCTAAACTGGAAGGACCAGATGCATAAGGCCGGACCAGCTTATCTTGGGGATGATCATATATAAGTGATAGCTCGGACCTCGTTCTTAGTTGAGGTGCTTGGAGATCAACCGTAAACGACATGGGGAAGATCGATTGTAGAGGGCAGCTGTTTGATATAAGAGGAGTCCACTACCTCCACGATTTTGGAAAGACTAGATAAGGAAGTGAATCGCTCAGATCAAATCATGCTATGGATGGAAACTCACAGCTGGCTCCGCATTGTGAACACGGGAGAAATTGCCGTCAACTTGATCCATGCACGATATTCAGGAGTCAGTTAGCATGCACGACTCTACCACCTCCTCTACAAATAGAGAGGCCATAGAGACCCCCGAGATAAGCTTTCAAAAAATCACTCACCATTTCTTCTTTCTTCTTGTTCTCCAGTAGGATTCTCCCCAGAAAACATCCCGGCTGAAGAGATCATCTCTGATCTCAGACAGAATTTGGCAATTAAAAATAGATTTTGCATCGCTACTTGCTCGTGTCTTCGGCCCGAGCAAAATGACAGGATGTTTAGATTTCCAGGCCACACGGCATATGAAGTCAGCAAGCAGACAACCTCCGTTTTGAAAACCATGATATCTTTGCTCTAAGACAACCTGTCAGCGTTAACCGATAAGCCACCATTGCTCGATGTCGGCATCTTAGCCCCATACTTGTCCATATCCGACAGCTTACCGTTGATTTTTGTGGCTCCCAGATGGATGTAACATCTAATTGGATATAAAATAAATGGAGGCCGTGAAAACCCACTCTTATCTCAATCTTCATCATCAACATCCAATGCTACAGCATGTGATGGGGAATTTGCAAGGCAATCAATCCTTCCCTGAAATTGCGACGAGTGTGTGGCCCGACGCACATGGTCACTTCTCTTCTCTTCTTCTCGCTCTCCTTGGCTACCCTCATTCCACCTAACCAATCATCGTTCCATTATGTGCCTACTGCTTCCGTAGCCATATTCACGTCCATCTTTAATTTTATATAATACTCATTAGCTTTTAAATAATATATATATATATATATATATATATATATATATATATATAATCATATTAACATATTATTAATTTAATTTATAATTTATTTAATAATATTTTAATTATATGATCATAAAAATTAATTATTCAACTTATATTTTTATTTATATCTATACTTTCAATATCTAATTTATATTTATATCTATTTAAAATAAATATAAATATGAATTTTTACATGTAAATAATATCTTATCTATATTTGTATTCGGTAGACTAAATAAATATGTATATAGATATACTATCCGATTTCTACCCTATTTTCTTCCCTCACTTTTCATTTTTTTTAAAAATAAGAATAGATTTGTATCTCACTATTTAAAAAAATTAAACTAATAAAATGCCAAGAAACTAATATACATTTGGGAGATTTTGTTCTCATCGTTGAAGCTGAAAAACCAATATACTCTGACAACCAATTTTTTTGTTCTTATTTATTGGGAGAAATTCCGCATGAGCCAATAATGTGAGGAAGGCCCAGAGCTTAAAGACATCCAGACCCCCAATGAACCAAAACACTTCGACATCATCAGCCTTGTGTCGATCGCTCTCATGGTTGACCAATCCTCGACTCAAGAAGCAGCCGACCTCTAACTTATGCTTGCCCTCGATGCTTCCTCGCCTATGTTGACAAAAACCCACCAACCAACTTGTGACGAGCCCCACTCAAGGTTGCCGACGTCCCTCCAATAGCCGACTTCCAAGGGCCGACCGCAAAAGTTACCAATGCATGCATATTATCATTTCGGTCCGACCAAGCATCGGTGTCCAGCCGATTACAGCTAGCTGATCAGTTTTCGAAGGCATGACTGGTGCACTGCCACCCCTCTAAGCGATCAATCCATCATCAGCTCGCCGACCATACTCCACTCACAGACTAGGACCTGAAGGCCCCGACACTAATCGAGCAATTGGACGTTAAGCGCCAACCAATGCCAGGCTATGATCTTGATAACATCCTCCTCCGATGGGTCTTCCACCGACCCTCCAACATAAACCTTTACCAAAAGGTGTGTCTTGTGAGACTGACCCCCGCATGGTCCCATTAAGTCATGTCATCTGAGACACACCTGATAGCTAGCTATGCATCGTAATAAAAGGGCATGTCAAATATAGTCATCTCCAAAAGCCATTAACTGCACTACAAGGCCATTAAATGCTACGTGCATGTGTAATAATGACCACCACCATGAACCCCAATGGAACGTGATAGGATAAAATGGCTTGGCAGTCGAGAGAGCCTCTCCCCCTCTTCTTCCTTCCATAACCCTCCTTTTCAGAGGCAGCCCAATGCTCCAATCCCTCGTCGGTTGACCTCGCACTCGATAAGAGAAGCAGTCTTCGACCATCATATTCCAGGAGATCATTAATTGTGCCATGTGTGCACAATAACGCCCGCCGCCCAGGACTTTGACAGGATGTGATAGGAGAGCACAAGCGAAGAGTCCAGATATAGTAACTCCTTGCCATTCTATTTATGCTTTCCTTCGAAAAAGCAAGGCAAGGCCACCGACCCTAGGATAGCTGACTATCCTCAAGACATTTCCTCGATCCTCAAGCCAACTCATGATTGGCCAACCGTCGCTCTATAAGCGGCACAATTCAAGATGGATGGTCTAGTAGGCGACAGCCGACAAACTATAGTCCTTATGCAACTCTCAAGGATCATTTTGGTAACCAAAACTCTCACCACCACGTATAACGAAGGAAAAGAAAATTCCTAAAAAGGTACATAAATATTCTACTATTACATCATATTTTACTATATTTCTGACTTGAGCATCGAAAGATCCCAATTGAATTCTTTTAAAAATCTTAAATATAATTTTGCATTCTTCCGAAAACCCTAAATATAAGTGTGCTGTGATTTTGCATCTATTAAATTATCGAGCATGAACATCAGTGAAAGACGTCATATGAATTTTCTGTTTAGCAACATGTGGTATGATTGGTAAATAATTATAGCATATTTGTAATTGATTGCCTAAGATTATGGTATGATCTTTAAAATTAAATTTAAATCATTGATGGGAATTGAGAAAAGAGATAACCAGAGAAACCCCCGTGCCCAAAATTTTGTATATTGAGAGAGAGAGAGATGGGAGGTTATAAATACGTGGGAAGGTAAAACTAAATAGAGAAATCATAATGTTTTAAATTTTATATAAAAATTAATTATTATTTGAAAGGAAATTAACATGTTGAGAAGGTTTGTGTTTGGGGAGGAGGGTGAGGGGGAGGTCGCCTGGGAATAGGCATGCAAGGGGTGGCAGCAGGGGAACGTGATGGATCACGACAGCAGAGAGAGGATGTGAGGTGATTCTCTATCTCTCTCTCTCTCTCTCTCTCTCCCTCCAATTCAGTAGATTCGGGTTTCAAGTCTTTAATGTGAGGGAGGTCGAGATGTTTAATTGATTATGTTTCCCTTTTTGGAAAGGCTCTAGCTAATTTTAATCTCTAGTCTGACGACTGATCTTAATGGAAGATAAAGAATCTTAGGCTAAATTTTAGTTTTGAATGCACTAGTAAAACATAAATGTTTCTTAAATCTAAGACTCATTTTTCTTCAATGATACTAAGGATATTTTGTTCACAAAATTTAATAAATAAAACCAGATATGATATATTTCTCTTTTTGATTTTAGAACAAAGGGAAGGGAATATACTCGCATTATAATCATCTGGGTCCAAATTTACATCCAAGATTGATACACTAGAACCTCCACTCCCTATATGAAGAAATATGATTCCTTAGACAACTCTTAGTTTATTAAAACGTAAATATCTTAAATATTAAAATTTAAATATATGATGAAGAAAATAACAATCTCACCACGTGCACTAGCATGGACATATACGCAGCCAATCATGGCCATTGACCGTTGATTTCTACGGTGATACTCAGCCGTATACTTGATGGATGGAGTCCACAGAAATCAGCGTCCATGATTGGCCGTATGAACGACCACGTGGTGCATGCAGCGTGCATTGTAGCTCAGAGCCAAATGTAGTTAGCCATGCATGCACTGCCTTACAATGGGCAGTGGGAACACGGTTTTGGTTGGTGTGGACCGAGAGCTACCTCAAGCTACCAATCACCTACCTTGCATTTGCCTTCACAGCATTGTCATGGCCACCATGAAAAGAAACCAACCGCAGAAAGGGTGTCTGGCCTTGCAATAAGCCAGCAGAGGCTCAGAAAATTAGGAGTGGAAGGGCACAAGATAGATATATTTTCAAACTAACTAGAAAAATCCTCTGATCTTTAGCCATGGTAAAATAGGCCACTTATTGTGATCAGTTCTTGTATACCTTTGTTTATGATTCAGATTTTCCATCAAGGGCTTTGCAAGAGGAAGAAACAAGACCTAAGGCAACAAGGATGAAAACTTTGAGAAAGGATTGGAAAGAGCTTGTGGTGATACCAGAGGTAGCCCTTAAAAATATTTAACTGATAAAAATTGACCCGCAGATTCATCTTTTTGTCATTGCATTGGTGATACCTTAGATCTCACTCACTAATTACTAATAGGAAACTAAAAATAAGTTGATGATACAAACCCTAAACATATCTAAGTATCATGTCCAATATGGTATCAAATATCGGCAAGATCCGATTTGAAGCATCTGTGCTTTCTAGCTGGCTATACTTGCAAGCTTCACAATTATATATAATATTTCATTTTAGTTACAACTTAACCTACAATAGAACCACAGATCAAGTAGCAACAGCCTTTCAATACTAGCAGTTGCACCTAAGTGCAACCAAACAAAATAAAAGTAGCTGGAATTGTTGCAACTCCAACGCAGCCAAACAGAATAAAAGTAGCTGGAGTTGCTGTAACTCAGCAGCATGCAATTTCAATTGCTGAGCAACTTTGGTCATGACAAGCCAACGATTTCTAGTGAATGCAAGCATAGCATTAAGAATAAATGGTTTTTGCACATAATTAACATTCAAAAAATAAGGTCAGACAAATATTTAAGAAGAATACTTATAGACAATAAGCTATCTTTTCTCAAGAAGACAGATTCGTTAATGCAGACACTTTCGTTAATGAGCTAACATGAAGAAGAAGAAGACATTGATGCTTTCATTTCTCTGATACTAAAGCAACGATACTACAAACCATAGGAGAAACATTAAGAAAACCACAAGAATTAACGTTACCAATACAAGATGGTATATTTTGTAAATGAAAAAAATGTATTTCTTAGTGAAGAACAGTATAAAATCCCTCAGGTAATGGCAGTGTCTAAAGCCATGCAAGTCAGTTCTTTTGCTAGATCTTTAACGTACCTGAGACTTCAAACGAAAGGTGCTTTGAACCTGCATCTAACAAGAATGTGCTTTAAACTTTTTTAAGGAATAACGATGCTTGATTAACCACAATGAATAAAAATTATAGGATACACGCTCCCTCTTTTATCCCTGCTATGGAATGCATATTTTGATAAGGTTCATAAGGGAAAGAACCAATAAAAGATCTGATTTATAGCTCATTAATCCCTATCAACAACAGCTTAGGCAAAAAAAATGATGAACAAATATTCTCAAAGCTCATGCCCTTTACATCGAGGGTTGGCCTTGCGGCAAATTAATTTCACACAAGATTGGCATATAGAGTCTACAACTCCAAAAACAGAGCTATCAATCTTGTAGCTCTGCTATCAGACCATTTCAGTAGACATCACAGAGCTACAAAATTGATGGAACAATATAATTAAATTTCTCAAGTAATCAAATGTACAATAAGGAAGATGTGATCAATTTAAGGAAATGGCTACATCATATATGGAAGTAATGATGCTAACTAATTTCATTCCCATAATATGATGCGCAATTTCATGGTGGGTATGACTACAGAATACAATAAAAGACAACCATTCAGACAAGAACTATGTTTTTCCCAAAAAAAAAGAAGGAAAAGTAAAGAATAAGAACAAATTTCACATAGCCCGTTGTGTTGCCAATCCGAAGCATAACTACAATTTCCATGAAGCAACACATCAAATCTGAAATCTGTATCTAGATAGAATTTGCTTGGAAAGAAAGGGAAATGATGCTTGAAATAGCTGCTGTTAAAAGCCATTATAAGCCATTCAATATGAGTGATGAAGTTAACACGTTCTCTGAATATAGGCCACAAGTTCGCAGTATAGCACATCCACCCATGCCGACAACAGCTAGGCAAAGCAAAGCCCAATGCCTACTGCTGTTCAGGCTCATGCATGATGGTGCCACTGACAATAACGACAAATTTATGAGAAACATAACTATAATAGTAGAATATTTACTTTAAATAGTCAAAATCAACATGAGAAAATAACTTCAAAAATAGCATTGCAGAATCACAGACAAAACAGAATCAAAATAAAAATTTTCAACAACTGCCATTAATTACTATAAAATAGCCAAGACACATAAACTAGGTACAAACATGAGCTATACATATATCATCTTCGAGGTAAATTGGGGGAAAAATCTCAAATGTATTTCACCAGAAATAAATGATACCTATAGCTTTACATAAAAATAGTGGAGATTACCGAAAGCATTAGACAATGGCAATGTCTCAAGGAAGGAGGAAGGGAAGAAGTGCCCAATGGTAGCAATGCTGTTAAATCTTAGGATTTGCAAATTTGTTATAATTAGGATCAAATCTTAGGATTCACAAACCCAATGTATTATAATCCAGAACAAAAAATGGCCCTAAACAATCTAGAATTCATCCTTGGATTATGGTGGGTAAAGATCATAGGATCTAGATTCTATAATGGATTGTACAGTCCCTAGAATCATACGAACCAACTTAATATATTAAATCATGTTGATGGATGTTGTTATTATTTAATTGACTAAATGACTAATAAATAAATTATCACTAATGAGTCTTGAGTAGTAAAATTAGCAAGCATGTAGTTGGAGTCATGTAACTAAAAATTTCTAAATGGAGGAAAATTTTCTTATTTTTACAACCATAAGTTAAAAGTTCATCATAGTATTTTCTAAAAACGATTATTGAATTGATAGGTGTATATAAATATCTTGAATAACCAGATTAAATTGTTTATTTCATTAGACATGCTATATATGGGCTTATAATGGTGGAAAGTAGACTTTGCATGTGGCCTTCTATTCACCATTCATCTACTTAATCTAATAGTTCATATTTCAATTTTCACCTTTCTTTTTATATTTTAAAATTTTTTGAGAGAAGTTTTTTAAAAAAATCTTATGATTTGCAATCTGATCCACAACTTAATCCAATTAACCACCACTCTATTTACAATCCATTCCTGATCTTAACAACGAGACTACAATAATGTCAACCAGATCTGAGACCAAAACCCAACAGATAAAATTGTATGATGGGGTTCCAAAAACAAAGATCGAAGCCACTGAATTTGATCTACTACCTCTAAACTACCTAAAACCAAGAGTTATTTATTTCGGAGACCCCCTGGATGTGCCTCAATTAATGGATAGTCTAATATAATGTTTTAATTTGTCTTATAGGTTAAAAACATAAAAAAAAAAGGGGTTAAATTTAGTTTTTTCTATTTTTTAAAATGCCTAGATCAATATCAATGGTTTTCTCTCAAAAAAAAAAAAAGAAAAAGAAGAAAAGAAAAGAAACAACAACAACAACAGTTTGGATTCCCAATTTTTGTAGCTTATGATGTCATTTTAGGACACCAGCTCTAGTTGTATCATTCATTTTGAGACAATTGTGTAGGCAAGGAATCTCCAAAACATATAGTTTAGATGTTGTAGATAACACTGGCTTGAATCATCATTTTGGAATCTCCATCTCCAAAAATCACATGATCAGTTGACCTTACCATAGTCTACCTCTAATAAGAATGATGGCAATAAGACCTTCAGTTTTTTTCCCCTGAAATCTTTATTGAATGAACATTTGATAGTTATCTTCAAGCTAACATACCTGGTGTCTAGTAAGCTTCTTATTGAAATTATCATTTGATAGTTATCTTGAAGCTAACGTCTCTGGTGACTAGTAAGCTTCTTTCTTTTCTTTTCTTTTCTTTCAAGGAAAGGTCAGCCAATAGGCATTCAGATTCATTAAGAGTCTTCCAAGGGATAACATATGTCCTCCCTAGCCAACTCTTGAGGTGTCATGAGAAGAGACTGAGGATCTACCTAATGGGCATCACATTGACATTTGTGACCGGCAAACTGACATAAGTAGGTAGTTTGAAATTTTGACTTTTAAAATGGAAAGGAGAAATATTTCCTTAAGTGATATTAATGAGATGACATGTATATAAATAATCCCCCCCCCTCCCCGCAAAAAAAAAAAAAGCATTTTAAACAAAAGCAATGCATAAATCAAGAAATCTTCTGAAAGTTCTCCAAAAGGTCTTGGAGCAATGTATTAGTTATCAGGTTTTAAGAAATAAACTGTGAAAAAAAAAAAGAAAAGAAAATTATTGACCATAGGATATTAAAAAACATGCAAATTCTTTTCTCTTTTTCCTTTTTTTCACAAGAAAACATAAGCAATATGAAGAATTTAATAAAGCAAAATCATCTCAAACATACAGATTGGAGGTGAAGCCTCAGATTAGCATTATGGCACATTCATCCTCGCTAACAACAACCCAGGCAATGGTAAACCTGATGTGCAAATGTTGTTGCAGCTCACGCCAATGGCCATCATCAAGAGCCAGCATCATTGCCCATGGATATACGCTAGAAGAAACACTATGTCAAATTTCAATTTTTCTCAAAAACATTCAAATCTATGCCACTGGCCACTGACAACAAAATACCAGTTAAGAAGAAATAAAATTATGTAACTTGGGCAGTGCCTTATCATCTCATTTTCTCCACCATCTGCAAAGACAATGTGTCTCCCTGACCAACTAATGTAGGAAATCCATCATCCCATCCTGCATCTAGGTTTTCCGCATTTGGTTGCCAGCACATCCTCAGACCAACCCTCATGATATTCTAAAGAAACTTCCATATGCTTATTAATAGTTTTATAATTACATGGGCACACCTCCTTGATGTCAATGATAAAAACTGAAGAATAGTTTTATTGGTAGTCAAATGAAACACTCCTTTCAAAAGGGTGTTCATTTTATACTATGCAGCTCTCAAATCTACCATACTGATTTTGCTTTTCGATGTAGCTCAACCATATGAGAAGGTGTATCTGTTACTTGAAATGAATGTAATAACTAGAGGTGGTAAAAAAATGTATTTTATAACTTTGTAGGTGGTAAGACCAAATATTGTCATGTTTAACTAAGCAGGATAAAAAAATGTAGATTTAAGGCCTATAAAGCCAAGGTAGAAAATGAACTAGATTGCAAGATCAAGAATCAAGATCCTTTGGTTAGACTCTAGTGGTGGAGAGTAACTTTCAAGTGAATTCTCCTAGTTTTTTGAAGACCATGGTATAATCCATGAGGTTATGGCTCCTTATTCACCTCAATCTAATAGGGTGGCAATGAGGAAACGTAGGACCTTAATTGATATGATTAATGCTATGTTAGGTAAGTCAGGCCAACCAAATAATTTGTGGGAGTAAACACTCCTCATTTCATGTTGTAGCCTTAATAGGTCCCCTATATGGGAAATGAGACAACAACCTATGAAGAGTGGAAGGGTAGAAAACCTAACCTAGCATCCCTTAATGTGTAGGGGTGATTAGCTAAGATTTAGATACCCCAAAACAGTTGTTGGGGTCATCCTAGGATATGTTCAAAATAGCATGGTGGTGCAAACACTAGTTCGTAAGCCACCATCTGGCTTGACTAAGCCAGATCTAACTGCATCAATAAGAGTTCTCATACTTTAATAAGTTATTTTTAGTATGTTAGCAGCTACTATTTCGGATTGCCACATGTGCCACTTGAATGCCACCTCAACACTGCATCATCACTGGAGTTGGAGCCTTGATGGACCCCTGATGCCACCCAAAGGAGAATCTCAATTCCCTAGCCTGCGCCATGAAGAAGTCTTAAAAGATTAACCCAACAAAAGTCCATATGACAACTGTTGATTGGTGCAAGACATGGTCCAAGTTTATCACAAGATGGCGCCACCTACATGATTAGCTTGTTAGAGTTTGATTTATTTTGAACTATTAGTGTTTGAATTATTTTAAACTCTGATTATCTTATCTATAAATACCTATGTATTAGAGCTCTAAAGGGATGAAATGAATGAAAAAAATTAAAGCTATTGCTTTCTTTTCCAATCTAGAGATCCTCATTCCCTCTCTTGGTTTCTTCCTTTCTTCTTTTGAGCTTGTTTCTCTCTGCGCCTAAACTCATCCCTGCGCCAAGACCAAACCCACCACCCCTCCACACGCGATCTACCATCCGAGATATCAATTCGGAGTAACGCTTGAAGGTACCTAGATTTTGAATTCATGAAGTTCTTCCACGGATCGGAATTGCAACCGCCTGCAACCACCTAACTTCTCTAAGATCGAATCAAGCTATCATCTAAGCGAAATTTTCATAGATTTATTGAGAAGATCGTTATTGTTGGTAAGTAAAATTTATTTTCTTAAATTTTCTTAGATCTGAATTTGAATTGCGAAGCCTAATCAAAAAAGAGATTTCTCAATCGCCTTCAATCCTAGATTCTTAAAAATTAAAAGAGACATCTATACATGCTAAAAAGATCTACTTGCTTTAATCGATACTTTTCTTCCTTGAAAGTATAGATCTTGTTAGATTTGCTTCTGTTTATCATTTTGATTGCTAAAAAAAATAAAAAATAAATAAAAAAGTTAGTTGCATCTTCAATCGCAAACCTGTCTCGCATCAGATTTGGTATCAAAGCCCTAGGTTTTGATTAGGTTTTGCATGCTGCACTATTTTCTGTTTCGCGCAACAGTCCTTGTGAAATTCATTTTTAATCATAAGAAAATCAAAAATATAATTTTTACTATTTTGGAAACCTTATTTGAAAAGGAATCCACCCCTAAAATTTCTCTTCGAAATTCTATCGTTTTGTTTTCCGAAACTATCTGAAAACCCTGTTGTTCGCATACAGAACTCTGTTCTATGTAGGTAGCAGAAGAAAATTCATAATTTATTATATAAGAATCCAAAAATTATAAAACTTGTTTTGATGGAAACTAGATTCGTAGGACTTCAAACCCTGATTGTTTGATTCCAGGCTAAGATTAAGATCATTTGTGAATTCGACCCGTAAGGCTGAACTTGTTCTGCTGAAATTCTAGTGCTGCTGCATTGCATTATTCATAACTTAATTAAGGGCACACCCATTATTATAAGATAAGGTGGAAATTTCATTACCCTTTCTTAGCCCACAAACCACCAACTTGCATCTTAGAATCCAAACTTTAATTTAAAATTAATTAGACATCAGCCCTAAGATTCAACTGAGTTAGTTTGTGTGATTCGTTGAGACTTAGTGTGAGTTGAGTCTGCAATCCACTCTCGAAACCGGTGTCTAAGGCAAGCAGTAAAAAAGCAAACACCAAAGCTAGCTCGTGGTTCTCTAATTAGATCCTTGCAAGAGCAAGGGGAGCCTCCCACGACTACACCCGTTACCTGGCTGGTTGACAGAATTGGGCAGTAGATTTAGTTCATACTTTGTTCGATTCGTTGCGCATCGAACTTTAGGTCTAGGCAACCCTTAGATTTATTATATTACATGCATACCCGAGCTGGAACTGAGTACCCATCCATGTCGGATCAACCAAGTTCAAGTAGTAATCCTATGATGAAGGCCATCCTAGAGAGACTAGACAACTTGACCCATCTGGTACAAAATTATGGCCAAAGAATAGGAGACTTAGAAGATGCTCGAAGGGTTCGGACGGCAAAGTTAAACCCAGAGACACCCTGCTAGTGCCTTTAGTCCAGACTGAGCAGACCCCTCCTCAAGGCTTAAGGTTAGGTCTACAAGTAGGTCAATGCCTAGAAGGTCGACCCCATGAACCTATTAAGCTAGATGACCGAATAGTAAGGAGTATAAAAATTGATGCACCTAGCTTTGATGGGCATTTAGACCCAAAAGAATATTTAGACTGAAAAGCAGGTATGGACCATTTCTTCGAGTGGTACGATATGACTGAAGGTAGGAAGATTCGGTATGCTAAGATGAAATTGTTAGATCGGGACAAGCTGTATTGGCACAATGTTCAGATCCTGATTGAACACCAAAGGCATGAATCTATAGAGACTTGGGTAGAGATGAAGAAGAAATTGCAAGAGAAGTACCTACCCATGTTCTTATAAGCAGCAATTAATAGACCAATGGCAACGACTAACCCAAGGTAACTAACCCATATCAGAATATATAGCCAAATTCGATGAATTCCAGATGCAGTATGGTGTTAACAAGGATAGACTTGTAACCCTTTTTAGATTTAGAACCGGGCTACGTGAGGAACTGCAGCGTGAGCTTTATTTGCATGAAGTTATAACTCTAGATCATGCATACCAAATAGCCCAGGATGCTAAGAGGTTCCATCATCCAATACTTCCAAGGATCGAGCCTATTCGATCAATATCCTTGGGACCTAGACCAGGACCAAGTCAAACCCCTACTCGGAGACCTCAAAATCCAACCCCTAATCCGCGAGTAAGGAAAGAAGAAAAGGATAAGAGTATTCTAGAAGAGGGATCGAGAGTCATGAGATGCTTTAGGTGTCAAGGATTTCATCATGTATTGGCTCAGTGCCCTACCCGCTGCATCCTTTTTATTGATGAGCCCAAACTTGAGACTGACAAGCCAAAGGCAATAGAATCTGAAGAGGAGGAAGTATACGAACTAGACTCAGATTTGATCGAGGAATTCAAGAAAGCCGAACAGACCTTAGGACTAGTGAGACTAGAACCTGAAAAGAGATTAGGAGTTGTCAGGTGTGTCTTAGCTCAATCCAAGAAGAGTAAGAACTAGAAAAGGATGGCTATCTTTCATGCAAAATTATCCTAGATAATGAAAGTTGCATCAATGCAATTTCTTCTGATGCCGTATCCCGACTAGGATTAATCCTTGTGGAACATCCGACTCCACATAACGTCTCATGGGTGGATGCATTATCCATCCCTGTTACACAAAGATGTTTGATCCCCATTCAATTTAGTTCGTATGAAGATAAGGTATGGTGCAATGTGCTACCAGTAGAAGTTAGCAACATCATTTTAGGGAGGCCATGGCTATTTGACCATGATGTAATATTGTTTAATAGGTCAAATTCATGTAGTTTTAAAGACAAGGATAAGAAGATCACTATTAAAGCTGTCCAACCAAAGACTACACCCAAGAAGGCACCCAAAGAATCTAAAGAGAGTAGTGGAAAGAAGAGCTTACATTTGATTAGTGCCCGAGACCTGAAAAAGGAGATCGAACATGGAACACTTGTTTGGGCATTAACCTACAAACAGTCTCCTAAGAAACCCCAAATCGAATATTCACCAAAAGTAGGGACCCTTTTAGAAGAATTTAGGGATGTCTTTCCTGAAGAGTTACCCGAGCAACTGCCACCCATGTGAGACATCCAACATGCGATTGACCTAGTCCCTGAATCCACCTTACCGAACTTGCCCAATTATAGGTTGAACCCAATTGAGCACGCCGAGTTGCAAAGGCAAGTTAAGGAACTATTAGACAGAGGATTCATTAGGAAAAGTTTGAGCCCATGTGCTATGCCTGCATTATTGACGCCCAAAAAAGACGAATCATGGAGAATGTATAGAGATAGTAGGGCAATCAACGAAATCACTATCAAATATAAATTTTCTATACCCCAGCTGGATGACATGTAAGATATGATGGCAGGTTCCACCATCTTTTCTAAGATTGACCTTAAGAGTGGACGCCATCAAGTTAGAATTAGATCGGAAGACGAATGAAAGACCGCCTTCAAAACGAAGGATGGTTTATATGAGTGGTTGGTCATGTTATTTGGCCTATCCAATGCACCTAGTACTTTCATGAGGATTATGACTCAGGTATTGCGATCCTTCATTGGATTATTCGTGGTCGTGCACTTCGATGTTATCCTCATCTTTAGTCGAACAAGAGAGGACCATCTTAGTCATTTACGACAAGTCTGTTTGACCCTTAGAATCGAGAGTTTATACATGAATCTTAAGAAATGTGCTTTCATGACTAATAGGGTTGTATTCTTAGAATTTGTTGTAACATCTGAGAGAATAACTATAGATCCTGAAAAAATCTGAGCTATAATAGAGTGGTTAGTACCTAAAAGTATTCACTATGTTCGAAGTTTTCATGGTTTAGCCATCCTTTACCATCGATTTGTTAAAGGATTCGGTTCAATTATGGCTCCTATCATAGACTGTATCTATAAGAAAGTATTTGAGTGGACAAAATCGACTGATAGAGCTTTTCAGAAGATTAAGGATAAAATGACTCAAACCCCTATCCTACGACTACCTGATTTGAATAAAGTTTTTAAGGTTGAATGTGACCCATCAAGTGTAGGAATAGGAGAAGTTTTGATTCAAGAGCATCACCCTATCGCATACTTCAGTAAGAAATTGAATAAGGCTAAACAAAAGTATTCTATATATGATAAAGAATTTTATGTGATAGTGCAAACTTTGAGGTTTTGGAGGCATTACCTGTTGCCATTCGAATTCGTCTTGTATTCGGATCATGAAGCCCTTAGATTTTTAAATTCACAAAAGAAACTGAACCATAGACATGCCAAGTGGATTAAATTTCTTCAATCCTATACATTTGTACTGAAACATAGGGCTAGATCTGCAAATCAAGTTGCGGATACTCTAAGTCGTAGAGTCACCCTTTTGTCTGCCATTAGCGTTAAAGTTGTGGGATTTGAAAAGTTTAAAAAAAATTATTCTGACTGCCCTAACTTTAAAGAGATTTATGCTACCCTACAACAAGGACCGTCTAAAAACCTTAATAAGTATGTTTTTTAGGATGGATTCTTGTTTAGAAATAATAGACTGTGTATCCCGCGGACATCCATAAAAGATTTTTTAGCATGGAAATTACATGCAGGAGGACTGACTGGACATTTTGGACGAAATAAGACGATTGAAGCTCTGGAAAATCAATTCTACTGGCCCAGTTTGAAGAGAGATATTGCGATAATCATGGCCCAGTATCGTACGTGTGCCGTAGCGAAACATCCTAAATAAAACACTGGCGTGTATATGCCATTGCCTGTGCCCGACCGTTCGTGGCAAGATGTTAGCATCGACTTTATCCTAGACTTGCCCAGAACCATCCGTAAGAATAACTATATTTGTATTGTAGCAGACAGGTTTTCGAAAATGGCCCACCTTTTACCATGTCCTAAGCTTCAGATGCATCCATAGTAGCTCGCTTATACTTTGATGAGGTTGTGAGATTGCATAGTCTACCTAAGTCCATTATTTCAGACCGTGACATCAGATTCTTAAGTTATTTCTGAAAAACTTTACGGCATTTGCTAGGAACGAAACTTAATTTCTCATCTGCATATTATCCACAAGCTGATGGCCAGGCTAAAATAGTTAATAGGAGTTTAGTCAACCTTCTTAGAAGTCTAGTAGGAGAACATGTCAGTAATTGAGATTTAATCCTATCCCGAGCCGAGTTTGCTAACAATGATTCTGTCAATAAGTCTACTGGTAAGACACCATTTGAAGTTGCATATGGTTATCGTCCCCATAAACCAGTGGACTTAATCCCATTACTATGGCATGCTAGATCATCAGAAGACGTAGAAATATTTACAGAGCATCTTAAGGATCTGCATAAATACATTAAAAACAAAATTAATGTCAGCAATCAAATGTATAAGCAACTTGTAGATTCACATCATAGATCTTATAACTTTACTAAGGAAGACTATGTGATAATTTGAGTAAGATCAGAATGATTTCCACTAGGAACCATCAAGAAACTCCATGCACGTGGAGCTAGACCTTTTAAGATCTTAAAAAAACTAGGATCGAATGCCTACATTGTAGATTTACCATTTGATTATGGCATAAACTCAACATTCAATGTATCAAATCTAAGAAAATACAAGGAGCCAATAACGATACCTAGTGATCCGTTTGAGCCTAATCCTTTTCTTGAGAGGAAACCCCACCTTGAGTGTCCACTGCCTACTATCCCAAAAAAACATGATCGCATCGATAAGATTTTAGATGAGTAGGTTGTGTTAACTAGAAGGCATGGATATCAGTGATATCTAGTCCAATGGCAAGGCCAACCTGAACCCGAGAATACATGGATTACCTGAGAGAAGTTACAACGGATCGATCCAGATTAGCTTGAACAATTTCAGAGTCACAGTGGACCGTACTCGTCGGAACCGAGTTTTTCCCACCTTAGGAAAATTGGTGCGAACACTAGTTCACAAGCCACCATCTGGCTAGACTAAGCCAGATCTAACTGCATCAATAAGATTTCTCATACTTTAATAAGTTATTTTTAGTATGTTAACAGCTACTATTTCGGACTGCCACATGTGCCACTTGAATGCCACCTCTGCACTGTATCATCGCTCAAGTTGGAGCCTTGATGGACCCCTGATGCCGCCCAAAGGAGAATCTTAATTTCCTAGCCTGCGCCATGAAGTCTTAAAAGATTAGCCCAACAAAAGTCCATATGGCAACTATTAATTGGTGCGAGACGTGGTCCAAGTTTATCATAAGATGGCACCACCTACATGATTAGCTTGTTAGAGTTTGATTTATTTTGAACTATTAGTGTTTGAATTATTTTAAACTCTTGTTATCTTATCTATAAATACCTATATATTAGAGCTCTTAAGGGATGATGGAAATGAATGAAAAAAAATTAAAGCTATTGCTTTCTTCTCTAATCTAGAGATCCTCATTCCCCCCTCTTGGTTTCTTCCTCTCTTCTTCTGAGCTTGTTTCTCTCTGCACCTGAACTCATCCCTACGCCAAGATCAAAACCACCACCCTTCCACACGCCATCTACCATCGAGATATCAATTCGGAGTAATGCTTGAAGATGCCTTGATTTTGAATTTGTAAAGTTCTTCCATGGATCAGAATCGCCACCGCCTGCAACAACCTAACTTCTTTAAGATCGAATCGAGCGATCATCTAAGCGGAATCTTCACAGATTTATTGGGTTTTCTTAGATCTGAATCTGAATTGCGAAGCATAATCAAGAAGGGGATTTCTCAATTGCCTTCGATCCTAGATTCTTAAAAATTAAAAGGGACAGCTATACATGCTAGGAAGATCTACTAGCTTTAATCAATACTTTTCTTCCTTGAAAGTTTAGATCTTATTAGATTTGCTTCTATTTATCATTTTAATTGCTAAAAAAATAATAAATAAAAAAATTAATTGCATCTTTAATCACATACCCATCCCGCATCACATGGTCTATACATTTCTTATAGTTAAATGAAAGATTACGGAGTTGTCTTCCAATACCATTATAGAATTCCATGATGCAACTTTCTTTGAAAGTATATTCCTTTTTAGACATCAAGAACAACCTAATAAAGAGCATTCCATCTATCAAACCTTCTAGTCATATGGCAAATTCCTAGAAAAACCTGAATACCAAGAAAAACCTAGAAGAAGAAAGAGACCTAGGATAGAGAAAATCTAGGTGATAACTTTTGTGTTTATTTTGTTAAGAACACTCCTATAACCTTCTTAGAGGTTATGTCATCAATGGATGCTTGCTTTTGGAAGCTGTGAGAAGTGAGATGGATTCCACCCTCTCGAATTGTACATCAGAATTAATGGATCTTCTGCCTCCTGGTTGCAAACTAGTAGGATGTAAATAGCTTTTCAAAAAGAAGCTTTAGACCTAATGGGGCTCTTAAAAAGTTCATAGCTAGGCTTGTGACTAACAGGTACAGTCAAATAAAGGGAGTAAATTTCTTCTAATACCTACTCACCTTAGATAGGATTTCACCATCCGAGTGCTTGTTGAACTAGTTACCTTATTTAGTCTCCAAACCCATCAAATATATGTTAAAACTTAAAATAGCTTTCTTAAATGGAGATTTGCAAGAGGAGATCCATACGGAGCAAACAAAGAGATTTGTGGTTCCTGGCCAAGAAAACAAGGTTTGAGAACTTGCAAATCCTTATATGAACTAAAACGAGCCCCTGTGTGACGGCATGAAAAAGTTGATCAAATTGTGTTGTCTACTAGTTTTGTAGTTAATGAAGCAAACAAGTGCATTTACGCTACATCCTACTCTGTATAGGATGACACCTTGTTTCTAGGACAGGCTTAGATCTAATAAATGAAAATAAATGTTTTCTATCAAGTACTTTGATATGAAGGATTTAGCTTTAGTTGGTGTCATGCTTAAGAGAATTGCATAATTTTGAACCAATGACATTACACGGAAAATTTATCAAAAAGGTTTAAGCATTTTGACTGTAAACCTGTGTTTCTACTATTTTTTAGCCTTATGTGAAGCAAACAATAAAGGAGAAGGAACTAACCAACTTAAATATTTTCCAATAATTGGATCTTTCAATTACCTAGTTAATACTACAAGACCAGGTATTTATCATGCTTTTGGTAGACTAGCTAGGTATACTTACAAGCCTAACAAAAGTCATCAAAGTGCACTCCAGCAGTTGTTGAGGTATCTCAAGAGAACCATTGAGTATGGTCCGCATTATACTAGTTTCCATATTGTCCTTATGGGATACATTGATGCCCATTGGATCTCCAACTCAGACAAGAACAAGACTACAAGCGGATAAGCTTATTTAACTTTATATCATTCGTTATATGCCATTGATGTCATTTCTAGGCCTAGCAATTGCTATATAGTTTAATTCTAACCGGAATACCTTTCAAAATATAAACTAGGCTAGTGAACTCTTATTGAATTCAAAGAATTTGAATGACAAAACTACAAGATGATGTAGGAACGACATTTTGAATGAACAAGAGAAAATCATTAATACAGTGACAAGCTGGAAACAAGACCCATTTTTTATGTGTGGCACTTTATCTCTAAGAAAATACTTGTTGTAACCCCTTATAAGCCTCCCTTCTCTGCCCCTCTACAAGTTAATGTAGCTTCCACATAAGACATCTAGACAAAAGATGAGATGTCATCTCTTCTACATTGTGTATTCTTTGCAAAATAGTGTTTAACTATCAACTATTGCTAGGTCGAATAGCAGCAACTCTCCCTCAACAAAAACAAAAGTAATAATGACTACAATGTCAGCCCAACACCAAAATTATTCTCTTCTTCATCTTATCACTTCCCAATTTAATCATAATTATCGTATTTCTATTTTGAACCAAATGGCATCTCCAGCCAAGCAGTTCGATTGTCCCTAAGAAATACCGCAAGCAGAGTTACCCAGGTACCTTCTATTTTATGGTTACAACGGAAGTTCAATAACAAGATCATTCTCTTTGTTCTCTCAAAGTCCCTTTTTAACATAACCATTTGATTTTCAATTCAGACTGAATCAAGTTGCTGACAAAAAATGTCAGTTTGCATGGCAGATTCTCTTTGTAGAACCAGATTGGAACATGTAAGCCATTTTATTGCTCAATAGAGACCCAAAATGTAAGAGTACCTGTCCTGTGGTTAATGAATGTAAGGAATATCTCGATGGTTAGAAAGAAAATATGGTCTTGCTTGGTGGAAGAAGTGTTCTTCTAACGATGGTGTAACTCAATCAGAGTAATCAAATTCAATTAGAAGAAGAGGAAAAGGTTTGCAATCACGTAAGCCAGGCTGAGTGATGACTCCCTTAGACAGAAAAACTTTGAACAGTAAGTTGCAGCAAGGAAGCTTTGTGCTGTCAGGTGACAAGAAGCAAATATAATTAGGTGAAGAGGCACAATTTGTGTGTTCTCCTTGGATGATTTTTATTTTGCCAGGTAAGATGGGTTCTCAAACAAGTGCAACTTCAGAATAAAATTTTGTCTTTTTAATGTTTTGGACAAAATGAGCATCAGGAAAACCACAGAGATTGCTGGAATTAGGGAAAGGAAGGATAAGAAGGATATGAGTGTTGAGATATTAGGTGTATGTCTACAAACTTTCAAAATTGCTTCAGATAGAAACTTACCGATTTAATGTTAGGTATTACATGACCTTGATCCACTGTTTGCCTTACCCAGATATCAATGACAATGAGAATAATAGACAACATGTTATATTTGTTGTAATGTGGCAGACCTTGGAGTACATGGAAATGAGATTTGTTCCAAAAAGACCTGGATTAAGTATTCAGGTCTCTTGGAAGTTGGATCTTGAAAGACAGCACTAAAAGTTCCAAAGAGAGCTGGAATTGGAAGGGGAAGACAAACCCTTACCTTTCTCATACATGTTCGGAGGGAAAAAAAAATTTACATGACATTAACAACCACATTAGATCCATAAGCATTTTAAAATCACGGATTGAGGTACTCGAACATGCTGTAATAAGCATTTCTTGCAGGGATACATACACCATATCAATCATGCCAATCACTGGCACAGATCAATAAGAGCAGGCATATACATAGTCTTGGCACATTGCAAATATATATAAGCCAAAGACAAAAGCACTCATAAACAAAAACTATTTGTCTTGCAGAATAAGGAATGGAAATGAACTAACTACAAGAATTTTTCATTTACCCATGCAAAAAGTACAACATTTCAAACCTGGTTGAATCTACTGCTAACTTGTAATAAAAGTCTATTGCACATATTTATGCGAGCCCCAGGAAAAAAAAATCAATATATGGACTACAACTAGATGAAACATCAAATAGAACAACAAGTAAACCAAGGACTGCAACTGCCTCACCGAGATAATATGGCATGACAGAGAAAAATTCAATCCTTCACCATTTTTCCCATCAGAAACCTCAAGGCATGCCTCCAAATAAATTCAATTGCCCTGCCACATTGTGTAGCCAAAATAGACAAGCCTCCATGGCAAAGCTCTGAGTGCCAATGAAGATCATTGCCATCTCCAGCTCCTCTTTAAAATTCTCATTAGTAACAGCTAACAGGTAATCAAAAAAAAAACTCTAAGCTTTGGGCCTTCTGAACTCAAACCAAATCTCGTAGTGGTTGAACAGCAAGCTATCATGGGTACGCTTCCCAACATACTCCAATCCCAGCTTCGTCAGCCGTCTTGTACACTCATCACCACCTAGTCTCGAGCAGAACTTGATGTTGTGGGAGACAAAGATCCGACCTTTCTGGGGCTTCAGCCTCTCCACCAGCCTCTCCAACCCCACCCAGACGAGAGCGTCAGGCATGTGGAGGAACACAGCACTGGCATAGATGAGATCATAGGAAATGCCATTGCCGAAGCGGGTGAACTCCATGTCGTCCCCCCGAAGGATATGTGGCCGCTTGTGGAGGAGGCCCTGGGAGGGGAGCTCGTACCGGAGGGCGGCCATGAGGGAGAGCTCGTCGCGCTCGAGGCAGTGGAAGCGTGCGGGGTCGAGGTAGCGGATGAAGTGGAGACCGACTCGGAGAGTGCCGCAGCCGATCTCCAAGACGAGGTCGGAGGGGGCGAGGCCGACGGCATTGGCGAGGAATTCGAAGACGTCACGGCCGCCGGCCCACGGCTCGCCGTAGTTGCTGTGGTGCTCCTCCACCAGGAGCTCGCCGGGGCAGGGGAGGGCGGTGTGGTTGCCGGCGTCGTCGCCCTCGTAGTGGGAGATGCCTTTGAATCTGTAAACAAAAAAGAAAAAAAAGGTTTTGTTGAAGGATTTGCACCAAAACGAGGGAGGGGAAGGGAGCGGGTGCGATGGTTTACCCGCGGAGGTCTTCGAGCTGTTCGGCGCGGGTCCGGGGGTTGATGCCCTTGCGAAGGGAATGCCAGGCGGCGGGAGAGGAGGGGGGTTCTTGGATGGAGTTGAGGCTGAGCTGAGATTTGAGCCAGGCGATGTCCTCCGGGGTCGGGGAGATCCGGTCCCGGGATCTGGGGTTGGAGATGGAGGAGGTAGCGCCGCCGCCTCCGGTGGCGATGGTGGTGGTGGGGCAGGAGGAGGAGGAGAAGAAGAAGGAGTAGAGGGAGGGAAGGAGGATGAAGAGGAGGAGGGCGGTGGTACAGGACACAAAGAGGAGGAGGACGGGGACGCTGACGCCATAGGAAGGGGGAGAAGCCATGGGAGGGTGGGCGGAGGTGGAGAGGATTAGAGATTTAAGGATGCAAGCGGTGGTGGTGGTGTTCTGCCGCCGATGTGTTCGACGGCGGTCCCGCTACCGTGGGCGCGCACCTGTGGGTGGGGCAATACTACCAACACCGACTGAAGGGCTTCGCTGCTGTAATACATGCACATTCCGTGGGATGGTCATCTCGGTTCTGATCTCCGGTGAAAAGGATTAAACTACCCCCAGGACCTAACCTTACTCCCACCAGCTGATATCTTGCACGCGTACGCACGTGATCAGCTAATGGGAGTGATAAAAGAACATGATAAATATTTAATCTCACGTGCAATTCACTTGACGGTGGAGGCGAGCTTATAAATAGTAACGAAGTGGATCTGGTCATCAGCCTAAACAATATTTATTTTTCAACTGGATTCCAAGTTGAACTTATTTTAAATTTGATTTTCTTTTTCCCCAGATGTTCAACCCTATCATGGGGACTCATTTTTTCCAAACAGCATAATAAATAAATAAATAAATAAATAATATAATCAAAATTAAATAAATAAATATTTTAATTTGAAGATGGAGTTATCTGGGTTGTGATAGTAGCTGTTGGGGATAAATCCCGCTCCTGCCGAAGCCCGGCCCGATGCTCAGCCCAATGTAACCAGTAGCCGCTGAAGAGCTTTAGCGCCAGGCGCCAGGCCGAGCCCCTACCACGGCCAAACTGCCTAGAGGCCAAACTCCCCCGCGCCAAGGTCCGGGCCGAACTGCCTAGAGGCCGAACTCCCCTGCGCCAAGGTCCGGGCCGAACTGCCTAGAGGACGAACTCCCACCGCCAGCAGAACTTCCTGACGGCTGAGCTCCTTGGACTCCAAGCGGCTGGACTTCTTCGGGAGACGGACTCCTCCCAGACGCCCGTTCGGCCATCCGAGCTCCTCCCGGGTTTTCCCTTCAGCCGAACTCTCCCACGAGCCCGAACTCCTTCGGGCCCCACGGCCGAACTCCTTCGGACCGACCCCAGGCGAGCCCATGCAGCCGAACTCCTTCGGACTTCCCACGGCCGAACTCCTTCGGACCGACCCCAGGCGAGCCCGCGCAGCCGAACTCTCCCACGAGCCCGAACTCCTTCGGGCCCCACGGCCGAACTCCTTCGGACCGACCCCAGGCGAGCCCATGCAGCCGAACTCCTTCGGACTTCCCACGGCCGAACTCCTTCGGACCGACCCCAGGCGAGCCCGCGCAGCCGAACTCCTTCGGACCGAACTCCTCAGCGAGCCCTGGCCGAACCAACTAGCAACCGAAGTCCTTCAACTGGCCAGCCGAGCTTCTTCGGGCCTCTCAGCGGCCGAACTCTACAGACGGCCGACCCTTCAGCCAGACGAACTCCCCCAGCTTCCCCCTCGGCCGAACTCTGTTACAAGTCCGAACTCCATTGGACAAACTGTCGCCTGCAGCAAGACCGGACGGCGCCTTCCTCTCCGTACCGGACTCCATGCGGCCCACGGCTCGTCGGTATGGCTCCCACGATCTGCCGGACGACGCCTTCCTCTCCGTACCGGACTCCCTGCGGCCCACGGCTCGCCGGTATGGCTCCCACGATCTACCGGACGACGCCTTCCTCTCCGTACCGGACTCCATGCGGCCCACGACTCGCCGGTATGGCTCCCACGATCTACCAGACGACGCCTTCCTCTCCGTACCAAACTCCATGCTGCTCGACGACTCTCTGCCAGACGGCACAGCCGTCACCATCCACTAAGCTCCGCTATAAAAGGACCCCTCCCGACATACTAAGGCTAAGCTCTCTGAACTCTCGACTCTCTAAGCTCTCCTCCACATCTCTAAGCTCCGGAACTCATTCCGAGCACTCCATTACTGTTGGCCGGAAACTAACTTGACCGTCGGAGGGTCCTGCCGGAGCCACCACCCCACCGGTTCCGGACGGGACTTCGTTTTGCAGGTCTCCGGCGGCGCCCAGCGGCCTCGATTGCGGCGACCTCCGGCGGCGACGGATTTCTGCACCAACAGTAGCAAAACCAAAAGGGATGGTAGAGATACCATCACAATCCTAACTCCTATGAAAAAACAAACTCATCAAATAGTGTTATTTCAAATGTATCATCAATATTAATTAGGAACATTGTTTTCAAACCTATTATGCCTTGATATATCGTTCTTATAGTCTTTTGCAACTTAAAAAGGAGGAAAAAAAAACATGGAAAATTTTCTTATCCTATGAGAATGCCACAAAGAAAGTGAGTCTTGATAAAATGACTTGGATGCCATTGGTTCAAAAAATGGTAACAGTCTCTTTAGATGTAGGGATAAAACAACATGCATTCAGACTGTCTTCAAATCCTATGGTGGTGGAAGCCTAATGCATTTGGACATCTATTCTTCAAGAATTGTGTGAAACAACAAAACATTGTTTCTTTTGAGAAAAAGAGAAATAGGTGCCTTGGGTTGAATTTGGATCCATTCTAATTATTGAAGTGCAATTGCCAACAATCCATTCATTACAAAACAATTAATGATATAAACATGTCCTGCCTTGTCTAGTTATCAAGTATTTCACTTATATATTTACTACTTGTGATTTATATTGGACCTCTTTAGCTTGAGTTTGAGTTTGTATGGTTAAGAGTAAGAGCATGTTTGGTTGGGAAGAGTTGGATTGTGAAATAGAATTGAAAATGAATGGCTCCCATTCAAGCCATTTTGTTAGAGCAAATTTTATTCGAGGAGAACAGGAATACCTCAATCATTTAAAATCTAATTCTTGCTCTCTCCTACGATTCAAATTCTATCTACTTTTAATTTCAATTCCGATCACGATCCAAGTGATAAAACCTTCCAATTTTCATTTCAATCTATTCATACAATTCTAGTCGCAAACCAAATACACCCTAAATTCTTTTAAAATTAAAAAATATTACTTGAACTTGCTTAAGAAACTGTTGATGAGGATCAATATATAATTGATTATAGCCTATTTCAAGTTCTTATATCTATTTCTAGGTCTCTTGGCTTTAATCACATTTCTTCTTCTATGCATTCAGGCGGTACTTAAAAAATGGATTAACTGGCTTCTGTCAGCACCTCTGAGGTTAATTTGGAGGCTCTTTTTCAACACTATAGGGTCTACTTCGGAATATGGCATGGTAATATCGTGCTTCAGCTTGGTTATCATCTTTATAACAACCTGGAAAGCTGGATGTTTGTTTATGATACCCTGTTGGGTTCTTTACCATTATTGGGACCTATCTGTAATATTTTAAGGTTGGGTAGGCTAATTATACTTCTTGGGCTAACTAATCTATTGATTTTCTAGGGCCGGTAGATAAATATTATGAGAAAATTGATCAACTTTTTTATTGATCAACTTATTTATATTTTCATATTTCTTTAGATAGGTAAATTATGTTTACACGGACATCATTTATTCATGAAATTGAGAGAAATCTTATCCATCTAAAAGATGGATTGATCATTTTTTTCATTAATAAAAAAATAATAATTTTATTTTATCCTAATATATCCTTAATCCTATAATAATAATATAATAATATATAATACTATCTTATATATAATATAATATTATTATAGGATGATAATATTTTATTTTTTAAATATAATATATTATTATAATAATATAATGTTATAGTATAAATATATTATTTTATTATTATAATATAATATTAATATCTTATGGTATTATAATCAAATATGATATAATATAATAATATACTATTTTAATATATTAATATTATATAGTATATTATAATATATATTTTATTTTATTTTATATAATATAGTTTATTATATTATATGATATATAAACATATATTATAATATATTATTATATATGATAATATTTCTATAATAAAAGATATTACAAAAAAATATGTACAAATCTTAGCAATTTATTCAAAAAATTAATAATATGAAAGAATATAGGTAACAGATTCTTGAATAATTTTTTAATATATAAAAAATAAAAAAAAATTATTTTTTATCTAAATATTATCTAAAAAATATTTATATAAAAAAATATATTTTTTTGAATAAATTTTTTTATCCTTAAAAGAAAAAACAAAAAAGTCCATCAAATCCACAACTTGCCATTTTATTCTTCTCCTATACACATTCATATCTTCCTCACTCACGGCTATCTATCAAATGTTCCTTCTACCATCTTGACTAAATAAACGCAATAAATTCTCCACTTATGTCCGTTACGTGCACCCCAAGTTCTCCCGATCGTTGAGTTGTAGCGGGAGGAGCTAAAAGAAGCCCCCAGCAGGCATAAAGGGCCCGGACACGGACGCACCCACGACAAAGCGCAACCGAACCCGACCACCCATTTGATTCGAAAAGTACACCGCGAAATATCTGCTCACGATCCTACTCTAGCGGCCCTTCCAGTCCCTTCCTTTGCTCCCGCGCCCCCCGCTAGATACAAACACGCCCGCTCTCTCTCCCCCGACGTCTCTTTCTATCCGAGAAATTATACCTACACCATGTGACCACGCGGCCGTCCGGTCCTCCCTATCCGGTCTCCTCCCCTTATCTACTTCCCTTCTTCCCCTCCCTTCGACCAAGATCTCGAACTCAACCCAAGAAATGGGCCAAGAAGAAGCCGCCAAAGCCGTGGACAAAGTAGAACGAGACGAAGGAAGAGAAGGAGAAGATAAGGAGGGAGAGGAGGAGAAGGAGGAGCGCTGCGACTTCTGCGGCGAGGCGAAGCCTCTGGTCTACTGCCAGGCAGACGATGCGAGGCTCTGCCTCCGCTGCGACCGCCAGGTCCACGCCGCCAACTCCGTCTGCTCGCGCCACCCCCGCTCCCTCCTCTGCGACACATGCCGCGCCGCCGCCGCCTCCATCTTCTGCCCCTCCCACCGCCGCCTCTTCTGCTCCAACTGCGATTTCGACGCCCACCGGGGTGGCGGAGTCGCCCACCAGGACCGCCGCCCGGTCGAGAGCTTCTCCGGGTGCCCGACGGTGGCGGAGCTTGTTGCGCTTCTTGGGGTCGGCGGAGATGTGAAGTCGGTGGTGGAGGGTACGGGTGATGATGGTGGTGGCGGGTGGTTGGGGGATGAGGGATGGATGTGGGAGACGCCGCCGGTGTTCAGTCTCGATGATCTTATCGTGCCGACGACTTCTTGCCATGGCTTCCAAGCTATAGGGATTCCCCCTTTGCCCAAGGTATCTAAAATGGAATTGCTTTGTTCCTGATATGAATCTAGTTTTGCTGATTTGCTCTTAGGTTTGTTTTTGAGTTCTGTATCTTTTACTTCTTGAATTTGTTACGGGGATGGTTAACAAGGTTAAATAAGCGCAAACATGAATTGGGTGTGAGTTATTGGGTCCTTTTAAAGGGTAAAAAAAAAAAAATTTCCTTCGAGAAGGATCAAATTATGTTGGCATAACAAAGACAAAGACTAGACGTCAAGAAAGAATATATCCAAAAGATGTTTCAGATGTTAACGATTTTGTATGCTTGTTTTGATTTGATCATTCACAGATATTGGTCTACTTTCAATTTGATAGATTGGTATGTGCCTTTGAGAAGGGATCTATTAGGTGATTTAGTGTCTATTTTTGCTTTTCTATGCTTTGCAAGAAGGCATTGAGATGAGTTGCTTTATGTTGGTTCCCATTAACATTAGCTCTAGCCATTAACGCATATATCATAGCATGTTCACAATTCCATTATATTTTCACTTTTTGCAGCATAGTCTTTTCCTTTTGACCTCGATTACTTTCGAGATGTGGTTCCTGATATTCTATACACTGCTTTGATCAGCATGTTTTCTGCTAGTTCAAGTTTCAAATTTTCTCTAGTTTTGTTCCATGTGCTGTCTATTTTGTTCATTAGCACAAGATTGTTCCTCGTTACAAGGATTGTTGTTAGTGGGTTTGGTTCTATCATTGATCTTAACATGAGGTTGAAATTGCTTTTCCTATGATTCTTTTTCAAAAGAGAAACCTGTGGGCCGTTATTAGCTTATATTTAGCTGCAATTTTTATTCTCTGAATGCCTTTTTTTTTTTTTTGGCATCAGCACCGGAATTCAACTTGTGGAAAACATAAGGAAGAGATAGTCCAACAGCTTCATGAACTTATTAAGACTGAAATCCATGTGATAAATGATCATGAAGAGCTTGAACAAGTTATGACATTCCAGACCCTGGCACCACAGCGAAATTTTCAACTGGGTAATTTGGGTTCTGATGTTGATCATGATGGAACATTTATAGTTGTACCTGCTTGTGAGGTTTGATCTACTTCCCTGTTTCTGCTCATTTGAAGAATTCTGTGGCTCTTAGTATCTATTTTCTTTCACCTGGTGGTTACTGTGGCCACTATGGGTATTTACTTCTTCTGATTTGTGGCATTTACATTTATTTAGAATTTGGTCTCCCTCCTCAAATAATCTTCCTTGAGTTTTTTCATATGTGATGCCTTAGCTTATTACTTCCAAGGAAGAGTATTGAAGAACTGTGTTCTGCCATCTCTTGTTTGTTGGCTCTTGGTAGAGCCAAAAGGAATAGCCTGCACAATGGGCTAATTTATGTGATTTTCTAATCACACTCTTCCTAGGTTTCTTTTGATTGTGGGAAAACAAAAAGGGAAAGATACACACAAATAGTTACTGAATGAGAGCTATACTTTGATGTTGTTTGGCGTGAAATGGTAATGGAATAAGTCAATTTTTTGAATTTATCTTAGTTCAGATGAGATCTTAGCCTTCACTAATTCATATTGTCACTGACCTACAAGAGGTCTTAAGTAATTCAAGATCTTCGTGTAATTCAACTTGTTTAATTTTCAGTTATTCTTAAATAATCTAAAATTCTCACATTGCCAAAATTTTATTGAAAATTAGGGCTCCTATCACATGAGATGCACATGCTGCTTAAAAGGGTACATGATAAGGTTGATTGGTAGGTTTGGAGAACAAAATTGGAGTCAAAAGGAGTTAGTGAAGTTAAGGGGGACCAAGGGGAGCTGCACTTGAATGAATGGCAGTGATATAGATGGGCTGGGCGGGCTCATGTTAACGCATAGATTCATTGGACTATGTCACATTGCTTTTGCCAAGATCTTTTATGTGATTAGGCTCAACTAAAACTCATCATTATTTGGCAATTTAGTGTAGTAACTATCACATCAATCATTTTTCTTCTTTTCTGCTTACTTTTCTATAACGTGTAAACAAGTGTTCCTTTTCCTTTTTTTAAGACTTCAGCACAACCAGCAATAATGGCATTAGGTGGCAGCTGTTGAAAAGTGTTATTTTTTCATTTATTTATTTGTAGGATCATTAATTCATTTTTTTCTTTTTCTTCTTACTTTTCTATAAGGTGCAAATAAGTGCCCCTCTTCTTTTTTTCTAAAAAAAAGAACTTTTGACGCAACCAGCAATAATAGCACTAGGTTGTGGGTTTTTGAAAAATTCTTATTTTTCATTTCTTTGTATATTGGCTAAAAGGATGCTTTAAAAATTAGTTTTCATGCTTAGTTTAAAAAACCATTGTTCATTTGCATATATATTTCTTTTCTCAATTTTTTGCATTTTTTTTCATTATTAATGAACTCCATTGTCAAATTTAAAATTAAAAATAAAAATTATATATATTAAAAAAAAAAAAACCCTTCAACCATTTGTTGATTTGGTAAGGAAACATTATGGGTTACATCTATAACCTAGGTTCATAACATTTTGGAAAGGTAATATTTGAAATGCAACTTCCTATATTAGCAATTTTCTGAAAGATGGCAGCCTATGCTGCCTACATGCCTGTCTTAATGTTTTGCATGATATGAGTGTTGTGGATCAGATTGATTTACGAGTTAGTATTGACCATTGCCTATTTGGTGCTTTTCATTGAATTACTATATTTTATTTGTTATATAATGGTTTATTTTATTAAATAAAATTAATTTTTTATTACTCTTTACATTTTTTATTTTTAAATATATTATTTTTGGGCTGCCCTAACCTCTGATCTCCTACCTAGTTGCTAGAGAGCCCCTCGGCTTACTGTTTACTTCTCACAGCTATTTAAAACATTGGCCATTGCTAGTGAGAAATAAAGATAGAAAAAAGAAATCATGTATGTTAGAATGCAGGATGAGCTTTTTTTCCTTCATGTATGAAAAAGGTCTTGTGATTGTGAGTATTTGACATATGCAATCGCTTAAATGTCCTAAGACCCTTGTGGCAGTCAAATAAATGGTTGAGTGTGGCTACCTTTAGTTGGTGTATACTGAGGTCTGATAGAATCCAATTAATGGAGCTTTAATATTGTGGTACAGTCATTCGTGTAGGATTTGTGGCTTCTTTTTGTGATTTTGATTTTGAATTTTGTACAACATTTCTATGGTACTGAAAAGAAATGTGGAATCTGTGGATCCATTGCATGATCCATTTGAGAATAATGGTCAAGCAGCGGTGTTATCCATGTTATAATTAAGCAGGAAAGATGCTTCAAGAAATGAAGAGGAAGTTGACATGGAACCTTAAATTACATCTAGCATGAGAGTTGTTCGGAACATACAAGGCTGAGAGAGTACTGGTGCAGAGAAGGATTTCATATTATTTTCTCCTTTTGCATCTGGGGAGGGAGAGTGGATAAATTATAATGAGAGCCACTTTGATGTTATCTACTTGAGGCCATGATCAGTGGAAGGCACTTATCTCAAGTAATTCCATGATACAATAGGTTTCATGATACACTATAGTCAAGGAAACTTGTTGTATGATGCTTTTTGTACGTCAACTGCATCAGGCTTTCATCTGCTAGGTATAGAAGAAAGGAAACTTATTTGCATTAATCCATTAGCTTATGGTTCTTTATGTAAAATTTAGACAGATATTGTACAAAGGATGGAATTCTAATAGTTAGAAAGATCAGAAAAGTATTCTTTAAGTCTCCACGTTGTGGTTGGGACTTGCACTACAAATAAAGCCTAAAAGATGATTCTTTTACTGCTAGTTTATCAGAAGCCATCCAATTCAATAACCTCCTAGTTCATTTTGAGTAAAGTCTTAAGCACAGGACCAAGGACCTCAAACACAAGATAGAAGTGTTTCAAATGCAGTTCATGCGGCTACATATGCACCAATATATGCAGATATGCCCTAGTGACTGCACCTCACTGGGGCTTGACCATATAAAAGTCGCATATGTTAAAGTGGCTTGCATATGAGACCTAGGCATATATAGATTGTGATGGCAATGAATGATAATTGACATCTTGAAGAAGATTGACTTTTGAGTGATTTGTGAAAATTTATTTACCTGAAATATTAGCATGGTTATTAGTAAAATATCATTATCCTTTTAAATTGGCGTATCATATTACATTAAAATCAGTTCTAAAATGAGTGTGGAAGTGTATGCTTAAATTTTTTATCTTCTGTAAAATTTTAATTTATTTATATCTTATTTACTTTAATTTTATTCAAGTGAATGAAATCTATTTAGTTTAGATATTACAAGTTGCAAAAAAATACGTAAGTACTGCATGTGCACCCACATACAACATATATGCTATGTGGTACCTTTACAGTCTGCATAATGCAGCTGCTTTTTAAAACCCTACAATCTAGAGGGATCATTTTGAGTTGGCTTAACACCCCTACTACTGGAGATAGACAAAGATTTTACCTTACCTCAGAAAAAGTTGGATAACATCCATTGGATGAGCACAAAGAAATTCAAATGGAAGAAAATATAAAATCTCTCAAGGAGTTGAACCTCAATCTTCTTTATGGAAAGCTTTTATCTACACATGCCATCCTTTTGCCATATCAAGAAGGGAAAGTCTAGGAACTTTCCTCCATGCATGAGAGAGTAGGCTTGGTGAATCTTTTTCTAGTAGTGGTGATACCTCGGATTGAACGAACTAAGATGATATCGGCTGATGGTGAGGACTTACTAGTAGTTGGTGACTCTCTAACAATGCAAATATTATCTCATCTCTTTACATATTATGCATATTGACTTTCTTTATTCTTTTAGCAAGATCTTTCAACTTTTTGAATCCACGGGATTGTAGAAGATTCATTGTTTGTGCCAAATAATGCGATTGAAGTCATTTTGTAGGAACATATGCATATGATAGGCTTCCCTAACCCTTTACCTTCATATTGATTGCTCTGGAGTGAATGCCTATAGCGTGACCATGCAATACAACTCATGCTTTGACATATCATACTTGAGGTTGATTTAGATACAGTCAGCATGTAATCAACATTCTCCATTAGGTCATGTAGGTTATTGCATTTAGATACACTCCATCTTTTTGTTTTTCCTTTCTTTCTTTTTCTCCCTTCTTGGGCACCAGGTGTCTTCCTAGCCTACCTTGATGCCAACTAGATACTCAAGTTTTACCTCCTAACAACAGCCTAGCCAGCTTGACAACCTTAATAAGGATTACAATGGTTTCTCACTTCTTCTTGGAACACCTTAGAGAATAAAATGATGATATCCTGTGGAAGGGTGCTGGCAAAGACATTTTGAAGAAAGAAAGCCATACATGAGAACATTCTATGAAGCTAAACCACTCTTTGTTGCTTTAACCTCCCTTAACTTTCTTTTATGATCTATTCTCAACTTTCTTTGCAAATCATTTGCTCTCAAACTAGTGAGATCCAAGAAAACTAACATTTCTTAATGGTTAATAGGATCTAATAATTTCCTTGGTCTCATAACTTGGTTCATCTTAACTTTACACATACTATTTTTTAAGACATCTTAATTGAATATCAATTTTGATAAAGTAAATGCTTCAATAATCTTCAGCTTGGCTTGAATCCAATGAAAGCCAGCATGGAGATCCAGCTTATTCATACTATCAAACCCCTTCTTGGTGATTGATTAGCTTTGTCATGGTTGGGCTAGTTCAAGCAACCCATAGAATCTAAGCATTCTAATGATCCAAACATTTTTTTCATACTATCAGACTGATCAGGTTGATCACCATGACCAATCTAACCAAAATCTGAGGTTTTCTTCAAGAGACGGACCTTGCTGTATCATGGTCACACAAGTAGTAGAATAAAGAAGGTTTGAGTAACAAACAAGTATATTTACAAGAGGTATAGGAGTTGCACTTGCTGACAGTGATATGATGGTAATTGCTTGAGATGGAATGAGCAGTGTATTGGAGATCGAGGAGAAGGGTCTAAGAGAAGGAGAAGAGCTATGCTTACATGGATAGAATTTGGAAAAGCATGTTCCTATTCCCATTTCATTGTCCCAGTGAAACCTCAGGTAGTTATCCCACCATTTGTCCAGAAAAAGAATTTGGAAAGTTGGCATGATATTGGAGATTATCTTTAAAAGGAATATGTGGTGTACAAAGATCAGAAATCATGCACAAAGATATAAAAAACAAATAAATAGTTGGGACAAGACATGATTATCATATTGTACATATAGTTACATTTCTTGCTTTTATAATTGAAAAGAACATGCTACAACATAAATTCTCTTCACAATCCTTTGTTCGTTAGTTATAGAACCTATTCCCCTCTGAGGAAACTCTCTTTAGTGGGATTTACGAGGCCTTCATATTGCCTCACATTTTGACAGAGAAAAGTTGATAGAAAATTGCTACACAATGACACAACAATAATATCCATTAAGATGGTTTGACATGAACCCATCAAAGAACATTTGCGAGATGCTTGAGATGCCCTTAGGAAAAAGATCACATTATGAAATTGATACAACAGCAGGCTGCTTTCCTCTCCTTTTAATTACCTAGATTCCAAGATCTTTCCTTTGACTATGTTACCTGGACACTCCATTTTTAAGCTGTTTGGGAGTATCAACACTTTTGGACACAAATACATGGTATGACATGACACAACATGGTTGGATATTCCACTTTAAGATGTCTTACTAATATGAGTAAAAGCATCGGACACTTGACACTTTTTTTTGAAGTGTCATGCGGGAGATTTTTAATTTTAAATGCTGGATACATTAAATGAAGTGTCCCCAAGTTTCCTGGATACTTCAAACAAAGTGTTCTTATGTTTTTGATATAAAGTTATTAATATTATGTGGGCACTTTAAGCTAAATGTCATTACGTTTTAAATGAAAATGCAATATATCTATCCAGAATTTTAAGTCTCTCTCTTTTTTTTTGAGTAAGCACTAAAATATACAAACACATGTGCATATGTATGTATTTAATATACATAAACACGCGCGCATGCGCGCGCGCGCGCACATGCACACACATATATATGGAGGCTGCCATGTCGACACTTGAGGACACTTACAACACTTGGCCCCATGCCAAGTGTCTAGATGAAACAACCTTTGATCACAACATAGCTGCCTTTCTTGTCTTCTTTCTTCTTTCCCTCTTTCTCTCTGTTTCCCTACTCCTAGGTCCTAATATGACCCTTATTATTCTTTTTTATACTCACATACATTAAACCAAGCTCTTATTATTGTGGATCTTCACAAAATTGCACCTAGTGCCTTTCAAAACACTGCAAAACAATAGCTCTTATAGGTCAAGAGAAAGTATTGTGAATCTTGTGCATGACACATGATAGCCATTTGTAAAAAAATAGTAGCCTTGCTTTGTGATATATTATCAAACCCCGTATCTTGTAATCTCATTCTTTGAACTCTCAAATTTTGATGCTTACACAATATATATCTATTTTCCTAACTTTCAAACGATTTAAAGTTAGATCTGAAGCATAATTAAAAGGAATAATTATTGTGATGTGAAGGTTGTTAAGGAGCTACAGTGCGTCCTGACAAGAACAGGGATCATTTTTTGTATCAGTTTATATGCATTTTGTAAGTACTTTATTGATTAATAAAATGTTTGACCATCATTATGTATATTGATTCTAGTCCCGGTAGGATGTTCTGTGAGACAGCAGGCTGAGGGATCATCCTAAGCATCAAGGTAGGATCATCCTAACATTATCTCAGAATCCTGTTAAGCACAACTTGAGATATCCCTCCTCTCAAGTGTTGGGATAGAGCAGGATAGCAGTACATCCTGTTCCATAGAAAAGCCAAGATGGCTCCATCCCATGAAATTTGAATGTGTATATTGCAACGTCAACCGTAAACTAATCCATAAGACTTTGCAGAGTAAAGCTGTATTGACTATTAACTTCTGAAGTTGTGCCATTATTAATGAATTTATTTTAGAAAAATAGGATCACCTGATTCGCCTCTCCAGTTTGTTTCTTCCCATCACCATTTTTCCTTTCCATTTTGTTGATCCATTAGCAACATGAATTATTTGTTGAAGCTTGCTAAGTTCTATAATTCTTGAAGGTACTTACTTTTTCCATCTATGTCAAGTCCGAGAGGCTTTTGGTTGCATTAGTTATAGTCCATGCTCCAATAATACCAGGTTTATTTTACCAAAACAATTTATCCACTGTAGCTTTGATCAAGCAAATTTGACAATCTATCTTTCATTGCACTCGAAGTGCTGTAAATTTAGGACATTCATATTAAGAAGATGTAAGTCAGTTTTTTTGGGTTACAGGATAATACACTTCAATGGAAACACAGTGATTGTCCAGAGACAACTGATAAATTGGCAGCAGTATTTCCTTGTGAACAATATATAGGAGACTCCTCTATGGCAAACTTGTTATCTGTTGATAAGACCACGGACAATCAAGCAAATGCAAGTGAAGCCTATGTTGCTGAGAAGGACACTGGGCATACTGTCGGTAGACAAAACTTGCCATCATTACCACTCAAGAGTGGAAATGAGGTTGCTTTTGTCAACCGTGACTCTGTTATCTCACGGTACAAGGAGAAGAGAAAGACGAGGAGGTAAGTGGATTTCTAATCATGTAAATTTTTTTTTTTTTTTAAAAAAAAAAAAACAGTTTTTTTGGCCCTACTTGTATGTCAAACCTAGTTAACATTTTTTTTCTCTACAAAACAGATATGATAAACTTATACGGTATGAATCACGAAAGCTTCGGGCTGATAGAAGGATGAGGATCAAGGGGCGGTTTGCTAAGACGCATCAAGTCGCGCAATTGGAAAAAGATCAAACACCCAAGCTAGGAGACTAAACTTTCCTTGTTGGAGCATGTACGCTAGCACAACTCTCGCTTGTTCTATAGCCAACTCCCAACCCAATCACCATGCGAGAGTTACAATGTGAACTAGCTTATAGTCAGTATTGTGATGGTAGTTGACTGTCCCATGTAGGCACCATGATCTGTCTAGTGGGTAAGCTGTGTTTAATATGTTATACATTAAAATGTAGAATGATGCTATAACTAAGTGCTGGTTGCTGTAATTAGAAGAACAACATTTTTTTCTGATGAAAAATAATGTTATTCCTGGAAGTGAGATTATCCGAACTTTCATGTAATGTAATTCTATTTACTTTTTGTTATATAAAATAGTATTTTTGTTTACTAAAATGATAAAGAGACTACATTATATAATAATAGAATATGACTACATAAATATTGATATATTTTTAAATTGTAATTAATATAGTATTATAAATACTATATCAGTAAAGAGGTGGTGCTCTTTCTCTGTGTGTGGAAAGAGCATATGATCTAGAATAGGCTATGCACGGTTAAATCATTATTCTCGTCTTTTTTGGCATAGCTATTCCCGGTCTACTTTGGAATAGCCTTATGCCCACCTTGTATACCAATTCTTGATGCGCATTTTTGATCATGCCCCTCATTTTTATTTTAGAATAATTAGATTATACAAATATTATGACATAATATGATAGTGAATAACACAAGTATAATAATATATAATACTATGCATAAATTTACTAATATACTAGAATATCTTAATGTATTATATTTGTATTTAATAATAATATTAGTATTATATATCTAAATTTACAATATATCTTGCATGTAATAAAAAAAAATGGTATGTATATGAATACATATATATTTATTACGATTTATTATATTTCATAATATCATATATTTGTATATTAATTTTTTATGCTATGTAAAAATTAATATAATATGTTAATCAATATTAGAATTCTAATATATCATCTCAAAGGAAAATATGGATAATACATTAGAGATATCTTAATATATGATACTATATGTGTTTAATAATAAATAAAATGTTATTGTAATATCTATATTACAATTTTGCACATAATATTTTATTATAGAAATAATTTGTAATATTTTATTGACCATTAATACGTACGGTACCTTATAAAAAAAAAAAAAAAAACATATGGTGCCACATATTAAGATGTTTGTGATATATTAGTCATATTTCTATAACATGCTATATTATAATTAAAATACTGATTATCATACTATGTTAATTTTTATGTAACATGATTGAGCATGTAATATCAAAAAAGAAAAGAAAGTATGAACATATGATATTATAAAATAGAATACATTATTATAATATATTACTTAATAAATATATAATCATCTATTAAAATGTTGCATTAGATTTACAAATAATATACTTCTATAATGATAAAAAGTTTAATGTTTCTTATAGCTCTTTAATATTTTTAAATAGATAAAAGATAGAAATCCAAAATGCACAAGTCATCTCATTCAAAACCGCACTTCTCTTCTCTCCCACTGCATACTTTATAATGCATTACTCTTACTAATATGCGTGCTCTTACATTGAAGATGGGGCAGGCCTATAGCTTCAAGATTAAAGTGGTTACAAACTATGATGTCCGAGGGTTCAAAACCCTCCTTGCCCACAATGTTCAAAAGAAGAAGGATATTTTCTTTACCTTTACATATTGGAAAATTATAATTAAGATAGCGATCACGAAGCTATTTAGTTTAGATATGGTTACTTTAGAAAATACTATTAAAATATATTACTAAATTTATTAATAATATTTTTTTTTTATATTTATATAAGTAATTATATTGTAATATATGCTTATTATTGTCGTTATGCTTGTATGTTTCATGTCGGTTGAAATAATTCTTCAATTTCCTTCTCATAAGATAGGTTAAGGGGCAGAGTTTCACTATTTTGCAGAAAAAGGCAGTTTGTTTTTGTTCGTCCGTTTGTAAAAGACCTAACAAACTATATTTCAGCCTATTCCATCCAGGCTCAACTCGTATAGCTTAAGTCGTTCGAAATTTTTTGAGAACTTCAACTCGTATAGCTTAAGTCGTTCGAAATTTTTGTCACCGAAATGTTGTTTGCTCTCTTTCATTGGAGTCGACTCGAATAGGATTTGAGTTGATTCGAGAGAATGCTAGAAATTATTTTTCTTCTATTTTTTAGTTTGAGTCATCTCAAATTGAACTCGAATTTATGCCTTCTGAATTTTTCTAGATAGTTTTCAATATGAGAGGCATTTTTTATTCTAATTTTTAGATTTTATTTTTATATTAATTTTTGAGATCTTTTACATCATGTCGGCATCCAAAATCTTCGAACTAAGAGTTCTTTCAACAAACATTAATTCCATTATATATTCAAATATTTTATTATCCATTAAAATTAATTTAAGAGGTCAACACATTCTACCGTGGCAGACTCACTAATGGATCACGGTCCATACAATGAGGGTTCCTGGCAGAGCAGCACGAACAAAAGTTGGCCGAGAAACGACCTCTTTTCCACCGGATCAGCCCAACATAGAGAAAATGGCCCCAATACGGGCTTCCGAGAATGTCATGCGCGCAAAAGAAGAAGCTGATGGTAATTTAGTCAAGGTGGGGAGCACGATAAATTTACATGCAGGGAGATCACGATTGGGTCGAAACAAAAAAAAAAAAAAAAAAAAAAAAAAAAAAAAAATTAAAAAAAAAAAAAAAAGCCACCTGTTTATCTTGAAGATTATATATATATATATATATATATATATATATATATATATATATGCAATGCAGCAAATTCCAGCGATCCCTCACCCACAAGAACCCATTCTGTTCTGTGGTGACTTCAATCCCATAGAAAGATTTATTTTATATGATAAATTGACTTGGACTCAAAGAGCATTTATTACATTGCTCGAGGAGCACTTTGAGCCTACCACTTATTCATAAGCTATAAAGGATCCGCGTTACCAATGAACCATGGGCTCTTAAAGAAAATGGCATATGGACTATGAAATCAAATGTCATGCTAATGTAAGCATTAATTGCTATAAGGCACGTCTTGTCACTAAAAGCTTCACTCAAATAGAGGGGCTAAACTTCAATGAGACCTTCACGTAGCCAAACTGGTAAGTGTCCGATGCTTTTTGGTTGGTTCCTTATCTAGAGGATGGGAACTACATCAATTAGATGTCCACGATGCATTTCTGCATGAAGGCCTTGATGAGGAAGTCTATATATGTATTTTATTTGATTATCATGCTATAGACCTAAACAAGGTATGTCGTTTGAGGAAATCCTTCTATGATTTATGTTAGGCCTCACGCAACCGATTTACAAAATTCACTTCAACATTACATGATTATGATTTTATCCGATCGATCATTCCCTCTTCATGTATAATTTTGGAGATAAATTTATGGCGGTGTTCATCTATGTTGACGATTTAATTTTGGCCGATAGTGCTTCTTATGAGTGTACACGTTTTAAGATATATTTGGCCGGATGCTTTTGCATCTAAGATCTAAGCCCTCTGAAATATTTTCTTGATATAGAAGTTGCTCGCAGTTCCGCTGGGATATTCCTCTCTCAATGAAAATACATGTTGGATATCTTGATAGAATGCGGCATGTTGGGGGCCTGGCCTTCTGCTTTTCCTATGGAGCAACAATATTGCTTATCTTCCGACTCTGGCGATCCAATTGATCACCCTGGACAATATCGGCATCTTAATAGATGGCTGATCTATTTTACTATCATGAGACTGGATACATGTTACTCTGTGCACATCCTTTCTCAGTTCATGCAGGATCCATGCCAACCACATTGGGATGCGGCCATTCGTGTGTTGCGATACCTAAAACAAAATTCAGGTTAGAAAATTCATCTATATACACCATCTTCACTACAATTAACATCATATTGTGATTCAGACTGGACAGGTTATCTAATAACCAAATGATCTATTATCAGTTATTTCATTTTACTTGGTGGGTGATCAATTTCATGGAAGACTAAAAAGCAGACCATTGTATCTCGCTCCTCTGCCGAAGTAGAATATAGAGTCATGGCTAGTACTACCAGCGAACTATTATGATTGCAAAGTCTCCTTCGGTCACTTGAAATTGAACATCCTCAACTGATGCAACTTTATTGTGATAATCAAGCAGCCCTCCACATTACTAAGAATCCTATTTTTTATGAAAAAACTAAACATATCGAGCTCGATTGTCACTTCATCTGAGACCGTCTCAAATTGAGGGATATCGTCACAGCATATGTCACTACTAAACTACAACTTGCAGACATCTTCATTAAGGCATTAGGATGGGATCACTTTTATAATTTCTATTGTGCAAGTTGGGCATTCTTGATACTTATGCGCTAACTTGAGGGGGAGCATTACATGATATGATCATATTAGCTATAATCCTATTTTTTATTAGATTAATCATCAAAATTTCAATTTGTCTTGTATAGATGGTAGTAATTAGGATTTCTGATGTATAGCAATTTGCCTTATATGGATGAAGCCGAGTGCTTTATATGTTGTAACCTTTCTAAGAAATAAACAAGAAAAAATTTATCATAAAGAGCAAATCTGATTTATATATTCTAGCATAGTTTGAATATGCATAAATAAAGCTATATTTCTTAAAATCCTAACACTATAATTTAAAATATCCCTCTCCTCAACATACTCATTCTTTTAGAATTGAAAATTTGAAAAAAAAATTAAAAAAAAGTATTTTAATTGCAAGATTGCCACCACCGCACCACTCCTAAAAGCCTTGTTTGAGATTGCTCTTGGTAGTAAAACTTTTAGGGATTTTACAAATAGAACTTTTGAAAAGTAGAGTTTTTACAAAAAATTATTTATTATTTGATAACTATATTTATAAAATATTTTAAAATTTTAATATATATTTAATAATTAAAATTAAAAAAAATATTTTTAATATGATAAAATAATAATAAAAGATATTGCATAATATTATATAGTGGAGAATAATACAATATAATATTATATATTATTATATATTAAAATATTATTATATTATATAATATTATTATCATATAATGTAACATAATATTGTAATATGATATAATATTATTATAATTATAATATAATTTATAATATAATATAATATATTGGTTTATAACCTAATCTAATAATAGATCATAATATAATATATTATATTATTATATATAAATACATATATATTTATTAAAAATATTATTATATTATTATTATTATTATGATGTAATAATATTGTAATAGATTATATTATATGTTTATAAATATAAATATTTATTATATTTTAAAATATATTTCAATGCATAATATTCTTATCATATAATGTAACATAATATTATAATATAATATAATATTTACTTAATATAATATAATTATTAATCTAATAATAGATTATAATATAATATATTATATTATCTTATTATAATATAAATATATTATATATTTATTAAATATTATTAAATTATATTTATTATATTATTATATGTAATAATATTGTAATAGATTATATTATATGTTCATAATATAAAACATTATTATATTTTAAAATATTTATTTCAATGTATAATATTCTATTCATATTAATGTAATATAATATTATAATATAATATAATATTTACTTAATATAATATAATTATAATTATAGTATAATATATAATGTAATATAATATAATGGATTATAATCTAATCTAATAAAAAATTATAATATTAACATATTATATTATATTATATTATATTATATTATATTATAATAATATTATATTTTTATTAAATATTATATCATAATATTAATTTATTATTATATTATATTATATTTATAGTATAATAATATAATATGATATGATATAAAACATAATTATAAGGTTTGTTAGATGATATTTTAAATACTAAAAAAAATATTTAAATTAAAATAATTTTTTTAACATTAATCAAGAAAGTATTTTTGAGAAAAATTTTAAAATAAAGCTTTCCTAAATAAATCTTTTCAACTTTCTCATAAAGTCAAAATAGTTTTTCAATTTTTTACCATCACTATACCATCCGAAAGTAATTTTGAAAGATTAGAAAATATTTTCTAGCACTCTAAAACCTCAGCCAAACATAGCCTAAAACTACTAAAGGACATCCAAAAACATCTAAACTATAATCTTGTGCTCTCAAATTCTTTTTTTTTGGGTAAATGTGCTATCAAATTCTTGGAAATAAGAATTTAACATCAACCTAATTTTTTATCTTAAAGAGAAAATGAAAAAGAAAAGTTTATATCAAACGTGGATTCTTAACTAGACATGGGCATCGGGCCGTGCCTGACCCGGCCCAACCCAAGCCCAATAGGCCTGGTACTGTAGCGGGCCGTGCCAAGCACAGCCCATCCCATAAACGGGCATTGGCGGGCTGGGTCTGGCACGGCCCATTGGCCCATCAGGCTTGATTTTTTTAGTCTTGGCACGACCCGCAATGGTATGAAATGGACCGTGCCTGGCTCGGCTCATAATGGCTAAAATCATTTTTTTTTTATTTTTTAAGGGTTAAAATGATTAGTTTTCTTATTTTTACTATTTTAACCCCTTCAACATTCAAAAAATGGCTAGATTGAGAGATATTTTAGGAAAATAAAAATTTAAAACTTCTATAAATAGAGCCTTTCTCTTTCATTCTCACCACATCAATTCATCAAATCAATTCTCTCTCTCTAATCTTCCTACTTCTATTTGTTCTCTCTTCTAGCAATTCTTCTCTCTTTCATTAAATATTTAGTACATAACAATTATAGTTTAGCAATTCAAGAGTCATACAAGAGGAGGAAGCATCTTTCTTTTGAAGGTCGTAGTTCAAGGACAGCTCCACAAATTTGGCTCTCCGGCTGTCCGACTCTCCGATGGTCCAATTCTTCTCTTCTGGCTCTCCAACTCTCCACTCGTCCGACTCTCTAGCATCCGACCTCCGATGGTCTGGCCCTCCTCCTCCGGCTCTCCAACTCTCCAGTCTTAGCTCCATCTCTTCTTCCTCTTTAGCTCTATAATTTAATTTTCTTTTGCTGATTACTAGTTAGTTTTTATTATTTTATATTTATTTAGTTTAGATGGCAAGTTATGATGATAAGAGTATAGTCGATGCCACTGGGTATGCCGGTATTTCTCTTCCTATTTCGAAGGAAGAAACTCTTCCTGCTCCCTCTGAAGCTCCTTCTGAAAAAGCTAGATCCTCTTCTTGTAAGAGGACTAGCACTGTGTGGAATGATTTCGATAGAGTTTTGATAGATGGAGTCTATAAGGCAAAATATAAAAAATATGCTAAATTATATAGTTATGCCAGTACTGAAGGAACTGGTCATTTAAAGAGATATCAAGAGTCTCATAAGATAAGTGATTCTCGTCTTCAAAGCACTCTTAATATACAAAGGGTACTCTTGTTGAAACTTTTGCTTATAATCATGAAAATTAAAAAAGATACTTGTAAAATGGATAGTTAAAGATAAATTATCCTTTAGCTTATGTGAATCTTTCAATTTTGAAGAATATATTTAATTAGCTTTACAACCCGCTTATAGAAGAAGCAGTAGACGTACATTTAGAAGAATAGCTATGGCAAATTATTTAGCAATAAAGCATGATTTAAGTGGTACTCTTTCTGCTTTAAATACAAAAGTATCATTAACTTTTGATATATTGACTGTATCTATAGGTAATATGTATTTTATTTCTATTACTGCTAATTACATAGATAATAATTAGCAATTAAATAAACGTATTCTTGCTTTTCATTCTTTTGATTATCCCCATTTTGGCCAACAAATTTTTAATATTATTTATCAAATTACAGCTGCATATGGTATTAGTAACAAAATTATGTCTGTTATATTTAATAATGCATCTAATAATAATGTAGCTATCCAATTATTGAAAGACTCTTTTCATCTAATTATTAATAAAAAATTATTTCATATTAAATGTGCATGTCATATTTTGAATCTTTCTATTCAAGCTGGAATGGACATAAATCAAGATATAATTGCAAAAATTAGGAATACGGTATCTTTTATTCATGCTTCAAAAGCATGATTATAAAAATTTAAATAATTATGTTTAGACCACAGTAAATATTTAAAAAAATTTAAACTTGATGTAGTTATCCGTTGGAACTCTACATATATGATGATTCATGATGCATATCCATATAAAAATTTATTAAATGCATATATAAATGATCATGGATTAGAATTTATTTTGACTGAAAATGATTGGAAAAAAAATTTAGAAAAATTTTTAGTTAGTTTTTATAATGCTATAAATACTCTTTTTGGTGTTTATTTTTCAACCTCTTATGCATTTTTACAATAAGTATATATAATTTATGGTCAATTTGTACAATATAGATTTGATGATGTTTTAATGCCTATTATTTATGAAATAAAAAGAAAATATAATCAATATTGGGATATGGTATGTCCCATGCATAATTTAGCTACTGTATTTGATCCACGGATCAAATTAAGTGGCATACATATTTTACTTGATGAAATTGGTAGATATATGAATCATAATTCTGAAGAATCTAAAGCTGAGGTAACTCAACTACTTCATGATATTTTTGCATTATATGATGAAAAATTTCGTGGATCTAGACAGTCCATATCATCTTCATAATCAACTCTAGTACCACTCGTTTGCATCTTCTTCATCTGCATCTTCTTCATCTTTAAGTAATGAATTAGAATTTTATTTATAAAATGATATATCTTCTGCATTAGATGAAAATCAAATAAAAAATCTTGATGTGTTGGCCTGGTGGAAGAATGTAAAAAATTAATATCATGTTATGTCTGCAATTGCACGTGATATTTTAGCTGTGCCGATATCCACGGTCGCATCGAAATTAGCTTTTAATGCAGGTCGGCATGTTTTGGATGAAAAGAGGAGCAGGATGATGAGCGAGGCAGTTGAAATGCTGCTCTGCTTCAAAGATTGATTGGATGCGAAGGTGAAACTTCAAAACAAAAGAGAACATGATACTGGATCTGATGATGAGAACGACACAAATACAACAGATAATTAGTAATATTTATTTTTAATTCTTAATTTTTTTTAAAATTATATATTTTTATTTTTTATTTGTTGAGGTGAGTCATCTCTATTTTCTTATCTGTTCTCTCTATTTGTATTCTGAAGGTTAGACCTAACCCATCTCCATCTTTTGTATAATTTTAATTTATATTAATAAATTGATAGGGATCCACGCCAAACCCTCCACCATTATAAGATGATTTTTATTTTTATAAAAAATTTTAATATCTTATTTTACAAGTGGGCTCAGGCTGGCCCAGGCCCACCGGGCCAGGCCGACTTCGAGTCGGGTTTCAGACTCGACCCAAGACTATTCAGACCAAGCTTGGGCTTATCTTTGGCCCGGCCAGGGCCGGGCCCGATTACAGTCCAAAACAACACCCCCTCCTCTCACCCTCTCCCCACTCTTCCGCTCTACCCCGATCCCCTACGAATCCCCCCTCCACCCAACCTCCCTCGCGAAACCACCCCTCGCCCTCCCTCGATCCTCCCTCCCTTGCGAAACCCCCTCCGTCCTCCCCTCCCTCGCGAACCTCCCCTCCTCCCTCCCCCTGCGAAACCCCCACCACCCTCCTCCCTCGCGAAGCCCCCCTCCTCCCTCTCCTCCCCTGCGAACCCCCCACCCCTCCCTCCCTCGCGAAAAAGCCCCCTCCTCCCCTCTCCCTCCCTGCGAAACCCCCGCCCCCCTCCCTCGCAAAACCCCCCTCCCTCCCTCACGAACCCTAGCGCCCCGCACCCCCACCAACACCCCCCCAAGGCTCCCCTAGCACCTCCCCTCGCAAAACCCCCCTCCCTCCCTCGCACCGCACCCCTACAGCCGCCGCTTGGGCTACCCAGCACCCCCCCCACCCCCACGGCTCCCTCAGCGCCCTCCCCCTCCCTGCGCGGCTCCCCTGGCACCCTCCCCCTTGCAAAACCCCCCTCCCTCTCCTCGCACCGCACCCGCACGGCCGCCGCCTGAGCTACCCCAGCAACACCCCCCCCACCCCCGCAACACCCTCCCCCCTCCCCGCGCGGCTTCCCCTTGCAAAACCCCCTCCTCCCTCGCATCGCAACCCCACAGCCGCTGCCTAGGCTACCCCAGCACCCCCCTGCGGCTCCCCCGGCACCCTCTCCCTCGCAAAATCCCCCTCCCTCCATCACACCACACCCCCACGGCCGCTGCCGCTACCCCAGCGCCCCCACGACTCCCCAGCACCCTCCTCGCATGGCTCCTCTGGCACCCTCCTCCTTACGAAACCCCCCTCCCTCCCTCGCACATCGCACCGTACCCCACGACCGTGGCTATCCTAGCACACCCCCCCACCCCCGACGGCTCCCCCTCGCAAAATCCCCTCCTCCCTAGAACCGCCCCCATGGCTCCCCCGACACCCTCCGTCTTCGCACCCACCCCACAAGCCTGGCCCAATCGAGTTCGGGCCCAGGCTTGAACTTGAAATTTTTAGAAAATTTCAGATCTAAGTCTAGCCCAAAAAAAAATTCGAGCCAAGCTCGGATAGGGATAAAACCCGATCCGACCAGGCCCACTTTCAGCCCTAGCCGTGCTAAGCCTAGGCCGCGGGCCACCAAACTCCAACCCAACCCGGCTCTCTATTTTGGGCCATGCCTGGCACAACCCAGTTCATACCGAGGGCAGCCCGATCCGGTGCCCATCTCAGGCACGGCCCAGTTCATACCGAGGGCGGTCCGACCCAATGCCCATCTCTATTGAAACAGAGTAACAGAAAAATGATTATATAACTAATTTTCTTAACTTCTAACAAACCATGACATGATACGTAATTTTCTTAACTTCTAACAAACCATGACATGATACGAAGGACAGGATAACTTTTATTTTTTTCCATGTGCTTTTGCCTGTGCATTTTTACGGATTAACGTGGATATATAGAAATTAGCATTTCATAATACCACAAAACTCATCACAAGTAGAATCTCAAAGTTCATACAAAAAATTACCTTGAATGTAACTGAAAGAAGCCAATACCAAAAGAAGTCAATGACATGAAATGTTATGGTAATAAATAAAAAAGTACACATCAGCTTTTATTGAACAGCAATATTGTCACATGAGATGTTACGGTTTGATTCAATCATCAATCACCGAAACTTCCGCAAAATAATTCGGATAGGCTCCTCCCATACTCGTTTGAGAAGGTTTAAGAACCTGACTTATAGGTTGTAACCTAAGAATAAAAAAGTTTAAACAGTTGCCACATATTTCAAAACCAAACTGATGGAAGAATTTATAATCAAACGGCATTAATCCATAAATAAAACAGGCTGCAGGAGAACTTTTAGAAGAAGTGAGGCTAATACAATTCAACAAATTCATAGACCGGGCAAAGCCATCTAAGAGCTTGAATCAAAAATTTATATTAATTTATGTTTTTTTAGAGAGCCCTCGAAGTTAAGAAGGGCGATGTAAAAAGGACATATTGCAAGGAAAAGAAAAGGGATTATGAACCTCCAAAAAGAAATAACACTATTGACCGTTTTACCTATAAATAAAGATTAATACATGACACGGCCTAAAGCCATGATACAGCCCTTCCCGCAAATGACCGTCTTTCCGCTTCCGCTTTTGCAGAATGACACCAAAATACATATGTACAATGCGGCAGGCTGCATTTCTCATTTTCAAACAGGCATCTCTCCTCGAATAATCTCTGAGTTGAATGGAGAGGCATCTCATAGAAAGTTCCTCTCATTACCAAAAAAAAACAAAAGATGCTTCCTGGACTGTCCGAGCAAGCTGCCGTTGAACCCAGATCAAAGAATTTCACCTATATAAATGTAATGTCAAATGATGTACATGGAACTGCGTTGATTGATAAAAGAAAGCTGAACTACTTAACCAAAAACTTGTGGCATACCATTAACTGTTGACAACAAGATTCTTATCTTGGTCTCCAGTAACCAGGTGCTGCAGAAGCAGAAAACAGAATTCGTTTAAGCAAAATTCACCAAAACCATGTTAGCTAAACCAATCTGATCGGCTGATGTGTTTAAACCAGGATGTGCAGCAATGTTAGACCATCCTAATATGAATTATAAAATAAATATAGGACAATATAATTAATGAAAGGCCCTATTGTTTAGCTGTTGCACCTCCAGCTGCTCGAGAAACTCGATTCTCTATTGATGGTCTTGAAGCAGATACAGAGTAACCGGACACTCTGGGATGAGGAAGCCACCCAGGACACGAAATTGGCGGGGGATCTGATGGTGGACCATAGTGGGACACAGAAACAGGAGATGCCTCCACCTGGTCAGAAACCGATGGACCTGCACCGAAAGGCATTAATTTCAGGTCCATGATAACAATTAGTGCAGACCTATTTTATCGTTAAAGAACATGTCCTACAGTTCCTGCTGAACATAAAGCATCCTACCAGAACGAAAAGCTGGATAAAACCTGCCCCTCTCAACAATCTTTTGTTGGACTGGTCCGCTTGCACTTCCATCACCATAGAAGTTTCCCCCATGGACATCATGTACATAGTGGAACCTCTCAGTGAATGTAGAACAATTCCCCCAGGGTTGATGTTGTGGTTCAGCATGCACATAGGAGAACTGATTTGAAACTGTTGGAGGGGGCGGCTTTAAGCGATAAGCCTTATTGCACATAGGTGCAGTGACCATAGACTGAAAGTTAGTCCCGGAACTGTTAGCTGGATGAGAAACAGGAAGGCTGCCGTAAGAAGTAGAAGAATTATGAGATGCTACAGGTGGTGGCATCTGTTTTGGAGGACCACCATATCTCGGCATATAGCACGGAACCAACTCTGAGGGCATCGAGTTGGCATTCAGAGTACTTGGATGCTGACCAAAAGACTCTGATTGTTGATTTTGCATACTCTACACAATCAAAAAAGAAGCTTAAATTAGAAACAGTGAAACTCCCACACCACATAATTCCCTTAGGAAAGCTGAAGAACTCACATGGGTAATGCTGGAAAGGTGCAAGTCAGCAGTATCAGCAACAGCATGTGATCCGGGTTGATGTTGTGAAACAACAGTGCGCACACTAGAGCAAGGGGGAGGCAAAGGTGGAGGAGATGATGGCAAAGGGGGTGGAGTTGGTGGCCTCTCCTCAGGGAGTGGAGGAGCAAAGGGCAATGAATGATGCTGATCAGGTTGATTATGCATACTGCATATGGTATCATCTCCTGAAACATGAGAGGAGGATCTCACTTCAACTTCGCAAAGAGGAGCTACATCCTCCATCTCAAGCTCACCATCAACATCTTCTAGGATGCGCCGGTGCTTCTCAGCAATTCCCTTCTCATGATCAACTACAGCATGCCGTTCTGGTGTAACAGCCTCGAAACCTTTTTCATCAGAAGCATTTGCTTCCTCATCTTCAAGCAAAGTAGTACGAAGTAAGCATGGCAGTTGGAAACTGGTATTGCTGAAGACCACAAAAAAGAAGGGGGGCGGGGGGAGGGGGGGAGGGGCGGGGACAAAATAAGTACAAGTGAGAAGCATGATCACAGCAAGAGAATAAATTACGCTGGTACTGAAGTACTCAAGAAATTCAAAAATTGTAACAACTTTTTCCAGCTAACATAATCCCTTAAACTTTGTTTTGCCAAAAAGACTAAACTGTCTAATATATACCCAATTATCAAATACACCATGACCACCTCCTTAATGAATATCCAGCTCACACCAGCATACACCCCAAAAACGTACCTCTATGATCATTATCAGCACTATGAAACATCTTCCAACTCCTACTAATTCCTTTTAACATTGACTAGATCAGGGGAAAAAAATATAAATTACTTCTGCAAAGTAGATGTTCTTAACAACCTTGTAAACACTCCAAGTTACTAACGTAAAAAGTAGAACATATCAACAATAACATGGGTTACCAAGAAGGGTTTGATATGAGATCTAATAAGTTCTCATTTAACAGGCCTGGAACTCCAAAGACCAGACTTTAGCCTGAAAGTGTACCAAACTGACTAAACAGGATATTTAATGCATTGCTATGAGCTTTAGCATGCGTGCAAAAGTGCACATGCACCCACAAGAGAGAGAGAGAGAGAGAGAGAGAGAGAGAGAGAGAGATTCATTACATCTAAAGTACACACACACACACAAAAAAAAAAAAAAAGAAAAAAAAAAAAAAAGAAAAAAAAAAAGATATTTCAATCATGTCTTGCAAAGAAAACAAAAGTTCCTAATGTGAACAGATTTAAATGATGTTATGGAATGGTAGTGCTGTTACTACAGCCCCCTTAGGCGCCTAGCTTAGCCAAACTACCTATATGAGGCCTGCCTAGATGTCCCAACCACTGGATGATCCCCTACAGCATCGGGCACTCCACTTGGGTCATTGGGAATCCTCCTGGGCTGTCCAGATCCATTAGGCACTTGCCCAGCCAAACAGTATCCAAGCCAAACCATTTGACCTAGGCTTGACCGAACCCATTCACTAGCAACTCAAGGGGAGAAAACGAAATGTGAGAGCCAAACCATCAACCTTTCCATCCCCTCTTTCTCCGCCCTCCACCTAGGATTGTCTCTCAGCTCCAAGGGCCAAAAAAGGGCTCCATTCCACCAGTGAATCACTTTTAGCAGTTATAAGAGTCAAACAAGGGCCATGAGACACTTGGCACCAAGAGACACTTCGTACCAAGAGATGGACAGGGATTCAGGAGGGACCTCGAGGTAAGTCCGCATCTCTCTGACACTTCTTTTGTCTTCACAAGAAAAAATTTTGTTATACAAACATATCATCTGCTTAGCACAGAGTATTGGTGGGGAATTTATTGTTGTCAATCTATTTAAGGGCCGACCACTAGAGCTGTCAACGGCCGGGTCCAGACCCGAAACCCACGGATATTTATCCGACAGGTCCAGGTCTAGTATTAGCATCAGACCCGTTTATCCAGACCCGGACCCGGATCCGATAAACTATAATATAAATGGGTGGGGTCAGGATATTTAATATCTAGACCCGACAGATCCGAGACACGACTAATATATATATATATATATATAATAATTAAAAAATCTCTCCCTCTTAGTTCCCTCTCTCGATCTCCCTTGTCGGACACCCAACCTCTCTCGATCTCCCTCGCCGGCGGCCAGCGAGCGACCGGAACGACGCCACGGCAGAATCCCTCCCTCCCTCTCTCACAGTCTCTCCCTCTCTTGATCTCGCTTGCTGGTGGCCAGTGAGCAATCGGAACCCTTCCCTCTCCCTCTCTCAGTTCCCTCTCTCGATCTCCCTCGCCGACAGCTGAACCCCCTCCCTCTCTCCCTCTCTCGATTTCGCTCGTCGATGGCCGCGAGCGACTGAAACGGCACCATGACGGAACCCCTTCCTCTCTCCGTCTCTCTTTCTGATCTCCCTCATCGGCAGCCAGACCCCCCCCTCCTCTCTCTCTCTCTCCCTCTCTCGATATCGCTCACCGGTGGCCACGAGCGATCGAAAATGGCGCCATGACGGAACCCCTCCCTCTTTCCCTCTCTCGATCTCCTCTCTCTCCTCTCTATCTCTCCCTCTCTCAATTTCCCTCACCAGCAGCCGGATCCCCTCCCTCTCTCTCCCTCTCGATCTCGCTCGCCGGCGGCCGAACCCTCTCCCTCTCTCGATCTCAGTCTCTTCCTCTCTCAAGTGGCCGACGAGCGACCGAACCAGTGGACCCCTCCCTCTCTCGGTCTCCCTCTCTTAGTCTCTCCCTCTCTCAATTTCAGATCCTAGAACCGGGTCCGGATACCTGGGATCCATTAAGATCCGGATCTAGTACTTCAAGGTCAGACCCATCAGGTATTCAGATCTAGGTCCGGTACTAGTAATTAAAATCAAATCCGGATCTAGATATTCAGATTCCAAACCGAACCCGACCCGTTGACAGGCCTACCAACCACACGTGGTTTAACAGGGTTCCAAATTCAAATATCAGTGTTCTTTCTTTGTTCACCTCATCTTTAACCCAAAAGAAAAAGACAATAAAAAAAATAGTGAATTTGTTCCTCTCATCTGTTTCTGCATTTTTTTTTTTTTTTTACTTTTTTCTCATTTTGATTTTGGAGCTACAATTGATGTTAGCAAGTTTCTTTTGCATACTTGTCACCCTGCCATATTTTGGTCATTATTTGAGTTCTACTAATTGATGATGGGTTAATTATTATCATATCTTGTATTCTATATTTTAGCTCAAGTTGGACTGGGAATTTCATGTGTTCAAATCACATGAAGCGATTGGATATTCAATTTTACTATGGCTTCTACTCTTTTTGTTGTGTTTTCTTGTTTTCCATTTTAGGAAAATGAGAGCTTAATTGTTTCATTTTCCAACCGCTTATCTTTTATTTTGCTCTGTTTTATTTTTTTGTGTTGTACTAGTATAGCAGTGTCATTGCTATAATCATAGTAACAAGTAGTAACATACTAGTGTTACTACCATGATCATAATACTGTGGTAACGTACTACTGTTACTACTAAAATAACAGTTGTATCATCATATATGATTGATATGCTTTCTATATATTGCCAATTTTCTTTCTTCAACATTATTTTCTCTTAGCATTGCTACATATCCTTGAATCATGTGATATTGATAGCTTATCAAGAACAATGCCATTTTTAATGAACAACTGAAATATATGAAGGTACAAATTATTCTGTAGATTTTATACAAATTCTCATTTTTGGTGGGTGCCTAATAACCCAGTCTATTGTCTAGCTTATAGAAGGGTCCATCACCTGGGGTCACCTAGGCTATTTGACAATTATGAGAATGAGTTAATTCAATTAAAAGGCAGACAAACCGATTAATAGGTTTGTGTAACAATTCAACACCTGGTTTCTAATATATGCCTCAAAAGAAAGTACCAACTAATAATGTGCCACACGTATGCCATTTATGACATGGCATGCACGGTAACATAAAGCATCATGTCATCCCATGCATGTCAAAAGGCTCATCAGCAAAAACTGGTTGAAGCATATGGATATCAGTCCATGCAAGTTGATGGAAAAAGAACCACGACAGATTGGTGCAGATCCTCATAAGGCACACTGTTTCAGTACCATGCCTCGTACCGGTGCCATCCTATCACTATGTTGGTATGTCGGTACATGGTCCGATTTAGCATATCACTCCATACCATGTACCGGTACCGAACCGGTATGGTATGCTCCATACCATCCAGTTCAGTACAGTACGGCGTACCATGGATCATTATAAGTCACAGGCAATGCTGTGCTCATAACTAGTTAGCACGGTATGTACCATAGGATAAGAACAAATACAACAAATGAGACCAAAAGGGAAAAGAAATATAGACATGATTTTTGTAGATATTCAAACCAAGGGGTAGCAAACCTTGTATTAGTTTGTCCACTTAGATATATGTGTGCGTGTGCGTGCACATGGTAGATCATTATACCATGAAAAGCTAAATAATTTACGTAGAAGTAGACAATATAGAATTAAGCATCAGGCAGGGATTAAAAGAATAATGGGACAATGGAATCACAGATGGTGGTGCATAGACATGCACAAAGAAAAGAATTGATGTTGCCCTAGTCAAAACTGAATGATGTAGCGTATGTTTCAATTACATGTAGAGTTAGTTACTTTTAATTTTTGGACTTTGTTTTACTTAATATACTATTTATTGGGCCTTAGGAGTATTATATTTAAATCCTGGAAGAAGGTTACGCATTTTTCATTTTCCTGTGATTTTGTAATCAAATTAGGGGGCTACTCAGATCATGTAGTCCTGTTTTGAGTAGCAATATTATCTACAGGCCCTAACAGTTTTGCTCACTTTAAAAAGTTCTGAAGTCACGAGGGATTGTGCTTTGAAGAGTAGAGCTGAAAACGGATCGGATAAACTCCGACCATATCCGCATCCATATTGGAATTGGGTCGGATTCGGATACATAGTCTTTTGTCCGATCGGATCCGGATACGGAAATTTATCCTAAAAAATAGTCGGATACGGATACGGATTTGGATTTTTTATATTTTTTGGATACGGATTCGGATATCCGTATTACATATTTCTGTTCATCTAGGGTTCACATCCGCATCCGCATCTTTACTCCTTTTCTAAAATCCATCATGACTCCCCGACTCCCCATCCCTTTTCCATTGCGATTTGCGATCCCTCTAAAACTTTGAGAGGTGAGAGCAACGAGTAGGTTTCTTTCCTATTTCTTCACCATTGACGACGATAGTTCTTCCCAACTGGTGTTCAAGAAGAAGCATCGATCTCGATGGCATCCGGCGACGATATGGCATCCAGCGACGAAAATTCTTCCTAACGGCATCCGAAGAAGAGTAGACGAACATCCTTCCTCCCTTCCAACTGTGAGTCTTCAATCAGGTATGTTGTTTAACTATTTTAGTCTTTAGAACAGGATTTTTCATCAATGTTTTTGATTTATAAAGCATTAGTTCTATGGTCATGTTCTTCCATTAGAATAAGTAAAGCCCTTCTCTCTCTCTCTCTCTCTCTCTCTCTCTCTCTCTCTCTCTCTCTCTCTCTCTCTGTGGTTGTTGTTAATAGTACCCGACTGTTTTAGATGGAGAACCTGGTGCCTTTGATGATGCGTGAGTTGGTGGTTTTTTTTCCTATTTTATTTCCCCTATCTACTGCTGTGAATAAGAGACTCCCTTTTCCCCTGTTTCTTTCTCACATCAATTATTTTCATCTTCCTCTCCTTAAGAATGCATTTTGACTCTCATAAATAATTTGGGATTATGAATGCTAATGGTAGAAGTGGAGAGGAAAAATGCATTTATAAGCATTTTTTTGGCCCTCCGTTCTTATCTGAACTGTGGGCCTGATTTTCCTTCAGCAACTTGTTTGTCAAAAGTTAAAAACTCTTCATTCTTTGTTGTTGCATTTGGAAACATACATCCTACACTATATCTGCATCTTCAGAGCAGAATTGACATTATTTAAGAATTAGTTTATATAAAATAAAATAAAACTTGAAAAATATTGGTTTAAAAAACTATCAATGTCTAATTGTCTATGTTTTTTTGTTACTCCGTAACATCCATTATCAATTAATTGATCAATATGCTATGTTACAAAGGAATTGTTATAGCATCAGAAAATGAAATTGTTATAGCATTATGTGAATCAACAAACCTTTTGTTATAGCATCAAAATTGTTATAAAGGAATTGTTATAGATCAGAAAAAAGGAATTGTTATAGCATTATGTAAATCAACAAACACGAATTTTTTCATCCTACTTGGAAGGAACCTACTTCAGTAAGTAGAAGTGAATCATGAATCCAAGCCTGAACTATGATGAAGATCTGCATGCTTTTTATCTTTGAACATGAAGACTCATAGTATGTTTCTTTATCTGGTTTGACTACCATACTGGTTGATGGCCAAATATATTATGGGACCATTGACTGCATGTCATGTTTCTGCAGAGGTTTCTCTTAAGTTTCTTTTGGCAGGTGAATTTGTGCAGAACCTACAGTAATATGATTTGCAATAAATTCGGATATTTGGTGCTTAATCGGATGTTTGATGTAAACCATACGACATCATCCGACACCAACAAAGACTTTGTTAATGTGTCATAAGTACCTTGTATTTTTCCTAGTATTGCATAATTTATTATGTTTTATTAATCAAAAACTTATATATAGATACTACGATCTTTTTTTGAAAATTATTCTTCACTTTGTTTGATCATAACTTGATACATAAGATAAATTTCTTATATTTTGAATGCAGTTGTTACACATCATGTCTTCTAGTGGGACAATTGAAGATGCAAATGGTAAATCAGTTGAGCCTACAAATCAAGCAGAGGGACAAAGGAAAAAGAAAAAGCTAACATCTAAAATTTGGGATGATTTTACAAAGTATGAAATACAAAAGGAAGTAGATGAAAAAATTATTAAAAAAAGAAGAAGCAAAATGTAATCACAGCAAAAGAATATTCAATGGAGCCAGTAGCTTAGAAACAACACATTTGAAAAACCATCTTGATAAGCATCATCCATTTTTGAAGAATGCTATTACTAGAGGCCAACAAATATTGCAAACATCATCGAAAAGAGAAGATGGTACTTGTTCTTTGGACACATATACATATGATGAAAAGGTTAGCCGTAAGAAACTTATACAAATGTTTGTTATGCATGAATATCCATTTTCTATGATTGAACATGATGGATTTATTGATTTTATTAAATCTTTGCGACCATCCTTCGAACTAAAGAGTCGCACAACTCTTAAAAAGGGGATTATGGAGACATATTTAGAGGAAAGAAAAAAGGTCTATGATATGTTTGGTCAACTTTCTTATCAGATAAGTACAACTATGGATTTATGGACTTCTAAACAAAATAAGTCTTATTTATGTTTAACAGCGCATTTTATTGATGATGATTGGAATTTGAAAAAGAAAATAATTAACTTTATGCACATGGGAGGAAGACATACGGGAGTCAATTTGTGCAATACATTTATCAAAAATATGATAGATTAGAACATTGATCGTAAGTTAATTGTATTAACATTGGACAATGATCGTGCCAGATGTTTGTGTTAGAGAAATTGTGGAAAGCCTTCAAGGAGCACTTGTATGCAATGGCCAGTTCTTTCATATGAGATGTGCTGCATATATTATTAATTTAGTTGTGCAAGATGGACTAAAAAAAATTAATATGGCAATTGAAAATATCCAAGAAATGGTGAAGATTGTTCGAAGCTCTCCATTACAATTAGAAGAGTTTGAGAAGAGGGCCAAAGAATGTAATATGGAGACACGTAGAGGTTTGTCACTTGATGTTCTTACAAGGTGAAATGCTACATATATGATGCTTCGGGATGCTTGTTATTATAAAGAGGCTTTCAAGAGATTGCAGTGTGTTGATCCATATAAATTTGATATGTATCTAACAAATGATCAATGGAAAGAGATAAAAGTATTTTGTCAAGCTTTGAAAAACTTCTATAACATCACCGAGCTCCTTTCAGGTACAACATATCCAACTGCAAATCTTTTTTTTCAAGAATTTTGTGAAATTCAGTTGTAAATTATTGAGTGGTGCACAAATCCTAAGGACCAACTGTTTCTCATTATGGCATTATCAATGAAAGAAAAATTTGACAAATATTGGAAACAATCAAATCTTATAGCAGTGGGCTCATTCCTAGATCCTCGCTACAAAATGAAGATGATAGAATTTTATTACTCACAAATCCATTCTTTAAATGGAGAAAAAGAGATTAGTAATGTTTATAATGTCATTTGAAAGCTTTATAGTGAGTATGAAAGAAAATACTCTTCCTCTTCTATTCCACTTACTCATGACATTAGTTCATCGAGGGATAGCGGATATATTTTTGATGAGTTTGATGAGATGGAAGGAAGAAAACGAAGGTTTGCACAATTTATGAAGGAGAATATACAACAGCAGCAAATCAGAATAGATTTGGATATATATATATATATATATATATATATATATATATATATATGGAGGAACCTGTTTGGCCATAGGTTGAAGGTGATGTTTTTGATATTTTAAGCTGGTAGAAATCTAATGGTCCAAATTATCCTATCCTATCTCGGATTGCTAAAGATATTTTGGCAATTCCAGTATCTACTGTAGCTTCAAAATCAGCATTTAGTTCAGGTGGACAAGTGATGGATACATTTTGAAGTTTATTGGATCCTGATATTGTCGAAGCTGTGATTTGTCTTCAAGATTGGCTAAGATCTAAGAAAAAAGATAACTTGTTGTATTTTACATAATATTTTTATTAAGTTTAACTTATTTATAATACTTTACTAGTTATTTTTTTATTTTATTTTAGGTTCTATTGCTTCTGTTGTAAATGATCTTGATTCTCCTACTGCATCGGATAGCTATTCTATCTCTATTGAAGACTCAAACAAATCAACATCAGTTCATATATTATGATAAGGTAAATGTATATATCATATAATTTATAAGAAAAATAGTTATTATTTTTATTTACATACTAATATATCATCATTTTTTTTTCAGGGTGATTGTCGATTGGAGCATTGAAGATTGTCATATGATGTTATTAAACTAAATTGAACTATTCTACTTAATATTTTATGAAACATTTTTAAAGATATTTGAGTTTATGGATATAGTTAAGGTTTATCCTTAAATGACACTAACTATGGTGGATGGTGATTGTAATTTTGATACTATTTATGCATTTAAATACTTACTCTTATATCATTTATCTTATAGAGATTATAATATTTATTTGAATCCTTTATCATTTAAAAATTGTTGCTCTTTTGATATTGCAAGCCATAGATCTAAAACAATATTATGGTTCTTGTTATGATAAAGTCGAAATATAGGAGCTCCAGTGAGAAAGTGTATATTTATTTTTTTCTGAATGATTATTGTTTTGGAATATTGATGCATCTTAATTAATTTTTTTATTTTTTTATTTGTATTTAGGTACTTTTATTATGAGTATGGACAAATGTGCATTCATATTAACTAGAGAGAGTGCTGGTGATTATTTGGATTCTCAATATAAGGTATATATTAACTCTATTTCTGAATATTTTAGATTTTTATGATCTACTTTTTGCTTTCAATGGAGCTTTGGATTATAATTATCTTCTTGCATGTAATTATGATTATAATTATCTTAGATTCTTTATGATCATGTCATTATATCTAATTTTCATCATTGAGTTTTGCTTAAAATTTAATTAATATCTAATATAATATCCGATTTATATCTGTATCCGGATAAATAAATATGGATATATTTAATATCCGATTTGTATCCGTATTCGTTTATAACAAATACGAATATACTTAATATCCAATTCGTATTTGTATCCATTTATAACAAATATGGATATGCTTGATATTCGATTCGTATCCGTATCCGTATCCGTTTAGAACAAATATAGATATTAATTTTGATATCCGTTTAATATCTGTATTCGTATTCGTTGAAAAATATGGATACAAATATGGATATGCCACTATCCGATCCGTTTTCAGCCCTATTGAAGAGATTTTGATGGCTTTTTTATGCCAGGAGCTAAAGGATTGTATTTTTTTTTTTTTGCTATTTTAGGTTTGCCCTAGTCAAATGAATGCTATAGTTTAGGTTACAATTAGATTTAGATGTAGTTATCTTTAATTATCGGACTTTATTTTACTTAATATACTTATTTATTGGAAGAAGGTTACATATTTTTTATTTCCCGCAATTTTGTAATCAAATTCTATTCAAGTAACAAAGTTATAGTCCTCTATTTTCGCCATCAATATTATCTACAAGCCCTAACAGTTTTGGTTGTGAAAGTTCTGAAGTCATAAGGATTGTGATTTGAGGATATTCTAATGGCTTGATGCCAAGAGCTTAGGGGTGAAACTGGATTGGATAATATCCATTTGGATCCATTTTCGTATTCGAATCTATCTGGATATGAATAAAAATTTGAGCATTTAACTAATATCCATATTCATATCCATTAAAGAAAAATGGACATGGATATGTATGGATAACTACCTTATCTATATCCAAATATCCGATTCCATTTGTGATCCTATTTAATTTTATATAGCACTCATAGATTTTTAAGGAAAATAAATGACTACATTAACATGCTATTAACTTGATTTATGATCCACTTAATACCATCTTTGGTTCTATAATCATAAAGTTTAATCATCCAACTTATATCCATATTTTCGATATCCGATTTGTACCTGTATTCGTTTAAAACAAATATGGATATAAATTTTTGCATCCAATTAATATCCATATCCGTATTTGTATTCATTAAATAAAACAAATTTGGATATGGATATGCTAGTATATAAGCCGTATCCAATCCATTTTCAACCCTAAATGAGCTATAGAATTACAATTTTTTGCTACTTTAGGTTATCTTTTTTTTTTACTAGGAAAATTCCATTCTCTTGGAAATCCTATTTTTGGAAATATTAGGGCAGTGTAACCTTAAAAAAAGGAGAGTTTGTTCTAATTTGATTTAGTTTGGCAGGGATGAATAAAATTCACAGGATTTCTTCTCCCAAGCTGCATCTTTACTAGTTGATCTTCATCCTTGGGGCCAACCAATAGCTCCCTAGAGCAAGTTTGTTCTTTTTGTGCAGAAATAATCAGAAAAATATCCAAAAATATAAGAATTGAAATTTATTCTTGAATCTAGGGTCTTCACAACTTCAATTGAGGACTTAATGTACCATTAAGCAAAAAAACCTGTAATCCAAAAGAATATTCATGGAATCACATAGGCCTGTGATAGAAAAACTCTTCCAATTTAGGCTATATGACCAGGTCAGGAGGACAGAAAAAGGATGACACTGTCTGGCATTTTACTAGTATTTTGCACAGACAATCTTCTCTGCAGAGACTAAATGTTGCCTTGTTCAATAAGACACATTGATTAAGAGACACAGGTAGTGCCATGATTATTCATTCGTTTAGGACTTCAATAAGAGTGCATGACCTATTGCACCAACAAGTAGTGATATTCACCAAGATTTACTTTCCATTTTGAGGACCACATTCTCCAAGACTTTAGTAGGAAACTTCAAACATTGGACAGCCTTACATGAATAAACCCTTATTCAACTAGCTTGCTTGGAGATTATCCTTCTAATTGAAGTCCTTATGAAGGCTTGTAGTCTCTTTAAGTAGAAAAAGGTCATGGATCAAGAGATCATTGTTGGAGTAGACAGGCCTCCATATTGCATATCCTAAATGTAAAGGTATGTTTGAGGTGAAGGATGATTGCATGGAGGAGATTATGCTGATAATTACATTTATTACCGCTTGACCACTGCAAGAGTATAATCAATCAAGCAGTTTTCTAGATGACTCAATATCCTCCACAAGATCTATTAAGCAATTAACTGTTGGTGGACAGGCTCAAATTGGATTAATGAGCAGACATATCTGTCCAAGATTGAAAGCATAGGCCATCGAGTGTTGTAGTCTAGAAACCAACATTTATAGCACTTTCATCACCACATGGAAAACAGTGGACTAAGCATGGGTCTTGTAAGGTGTTTTCAATTTTATTTCTCTCTTTTATATGTTAAGACTCTTCTAGAAAGAAAGAAACAACCTTCTTCAAGTCATAGTAGAAGCACTTTGCTCCACAGGAAGGAGGTTATGTTTCTCACTTCCATACGTACCTCTGTGAGAGGTACCATCCATTGCAATTTACCTTCAGGCAAGGATGAAAAGAAGAATATCCCCTTCACGGTAAGACTCCATGTTTCGAAGGTGAACTCTTCAACCCTAGATAACCAGGCAATTTATTGTTGTGACACCATAAGTTATCTTCCTCAAGGTTCCCAGTATTCTACTCTTGTCTTATTACCAATTTCTTAGTATTATCCTTTCAAATTCCCATCTAGACCTCTAAAAAAAACTTATTTAGTCTTAAACACCAATGGCTTGATATCATGCCATGCTGTCAGATCAGAAGCTTAAATTAAGCCTTTAAAAATAGCATACAGAAATTACCTTATTTAGGATTGGAATCGTTCTAAAGTTTGAAGTGTATAACTAAGCAACATTACATAAATATAACTGTTCAATGCACTATGATGGTGCCATCCTACAATATAATCAAATCATTCGCCTAAGCATGTATCATTCCAATAATGCCTCCAAACAAATACGCCAGAAAACAGTTAAAAATAAAAAATAAAAAAAGGCCCACTATATGATTATATATTGGAAAACTTTTTGACAATGTTGAGTTGTTGACTGATGATGTCTAATGTCTTTTTTTGAGATCTGAACGACTGACATACTCAAAATTTAATGTCTATGTTACCCTTGAACAAATAATTTTTCACAAGATTCTAGCAAAAGCGAGTAGAATGCCCGTCTCTTTTTTCATCAGTTTATGTTTTCCTACTTTCTAGCAAGTTTCAAATAAGATCCTAGGTTTCTATTATAGAACTGGAGCAGCTGACTGCTATGTAGTTCATTAGCACATCTGCACCATTAGAGGTACGAGTGTCAAATCTACAAAAAAAAAAAAAAATAAAATAAAATAAAATAAAATGCAGCTATATGCACTTCGATAAAATGTTTGCAAGTGGACTTGCTATGAGTACTCAAAATAAAACAACCACAATTTTATTTTAAAATTAACGGTAATGACAAAAATATTCACGTAGAAATCAATGGAAAATCCGCTATCAGTAATGACAAAATAAGTAAAAATAACAATTCCAAAACAGTTAGTCCATCAACACATAAATCAATATGACCCTATGCCAAAGCTATCAGTTCCTTGCAACTACATTTCCAGTCTAACAAAGGCATCATATGTTACTTCAACAAGCCTTAGCAGAGTAATGCACGAGAGGCAGCCAAAAAAGTGTAAGGGCTCCATCTAAAAAGATTCCATGTAGAATTCTAAGGTTCTCTCCTATATTTTCTTCAAATGAAGAATACAAAAAAATTCTACCAGTACCAATACCCACAACTATTGCATACATGCCAAATGCCAAACTTCAATAAAAATCAGGTAGTATAGGTCATGGAGAGTACAAAACAGGGGTGGATGGAGCTAGGCAACCATATTCTATTATATTATCTCCTTTCACCTGATAATTGCAGTCAGTTTGGCATGAACACATAATGAAATATTAAACATAAAATCTACCGTGTGTGTGTGTGTGTGTGTGTGTGTGTGTGTGTGTGTGTGAGAGAGAGAGAGAGAGAGAGAGAGAGACCAACCACACCTTCCATACTCATCAACAAGCATTCCCTCCATCTCCCTGACAGGATCATTAAGAGCCCTCTCATTTCTTGACGGACGTCGAGAAGAAGCACAGGTAAATGATGCTTCATTTACAGATTCAAGCTCTCGTATGTGAAGGCGGATAATGGATTCTGGAAGGGTTTTTCTCTCGAGCCATAATCTCAAAACCTTTATACACAAATACAAAAATCAGCGAGCATTAGATTGTAGAACACCACCCCACCCCCACCCATGCACCACAGACACAAACACACACAGAGACGCGCACACACAAAAAGAAAGAAAGAAAGAAAGAAAGAAAGAAATGCTGAAGGTTCCTGCCTTAAGGCATTGCCTGCGGTTTTCCCGTGCTGCATTTCCAGGAGGTGCGGCAGCAGATAACAAACGTGGAAGCACTGATTGGACAAGAGAAGGGTAAACATCTCCAGCTCCACCTGGAGAGGTTTAGGAATATTTGTTCAATGTTAACATTCATTGACAAGCAGCATGGAAAAACAACTCACAAGCTACAAAACTGCAATACAGGTACCTTTTTGACTTCGCGAGCATTGAGTAATTGAATCTACAAGAAAAAATAAGTCGACCCTTCTGTACAAGCTAGACTCTCTTTCCAGGGTCTGAAGAAGAATATCAACTACCTAAAGTGAACAAATAACACAGCAGCAGAAAACAAGCGAAGTCAATATTGATAGAGAATATTGAATTTCAGTCAATTATTAAAATAACAGGCAATTACATATGCAGCTAATGAAGTATGTTCCTCCTTTAGCAATTAACTACAATTTAAACAGGCCCAACAATCAACCACGACAGAGTTCCAGCAAAGACAAAGCATATGAAACCACATTGGACAAAAGGTGATTTCTCTATCTCATGGATCAAGTCCCACATTATGAACTCACCAATAAATCAACAAGGGCTACCCATCCAGGTAAACAAGCTAAAAGGGGCAGCTAATTAATATAACGAAGTAAAGGTTTGCAAGCAAGACCTAATAGAAATAAGCCAGTACACAAATTTATATCCCTAGTATGATCACGAGGCACAATTAGATTAAGAACCAGCATGACATCGAGGAAGTCATGCTTAATTATGTGACCATGTGACGTGAGTTGAGTGTGTGAGGGAGGGAGGGAGGGACCACTACGAAACCCGTCTTATTATTTGCTACTAATTTGGTGATTGTTTTAAAGAAACTTCACCCATTGCATCTACAAGGACTCAAAGATAAAGAAGAAAAAAGGGGACAAACAAGCAATTGTTTTCAAGAAACTTCACCCATTGCATCTACAATGACTCAAAGATGAAGAAAAAAAGGGGACAAACAAGCATCTAATAACGACTTAAAGATTTTGAAAAAGAAAAAAAATTAAAGCACTGAATGAACAAACATTCACATCAAAGAGAGAATTACAAGTGCCACAAACATATTCAGGAGAGCAAGATTCCCAAAAAAAAAAAAAAAAAAACTCAGCCAATAACTATGTATAAATTTGAAAAGTCAAATGAGTCAAGATCAAGTTTCCGATCTGCAAATAAAGCAAACCTTCAGATTTGGACTAAATTGAAATGCAAAATATTCAGAACTGGGCCTGAGATGAGAATTGAAGATATTATGTGGAACACATTGAACTAAAGGACCTTAACCTAGCAAACCTATAGGATAGATTTCAGTGGAGATTGTTCTCCATTCATATGACAAAAAGGATTTGGAGGTATGCTTTTGAAACAATGTATTTAAGTTTTATCATTCAATACCACAAAAATACGATTTTCTGCAAGCAAAAATTACTATAAAAATCCAATTTTCTTCAAGCAAAAATTACCCACTAAAATTTCATGGAAAGAAAGAGATTAAGATATCATAAAGGAATGCTTGTGCAATACTTACTAGCTTAGGAGATCGCCTAACTAAGTGAATAGAAGGGTAAACAATTGATGGATCATAAAGTGCAAATTGCACGAGAACAAAGTGAATACAGATGGCAAATGGCAGCTTTTTCTGTTTTGCTTTCAATTTTTATGTGTATTCAATCCAAAGTAAAATCTAAGCAACCATTCATGCATCAATCATGTCTGTGTCCACTATGGTACCGGTGCGATGTGGTACTGGAAAAAAAACAAAAAGTTTGAGAGCGCGGGGGGGAGTGGTGGTGTCCTATTTCACCCTTTTTTGCTCAATACAGTTCGATACTGGTCTACATGAATACCATACTAGAGGGACATCAGCAGGTGCCTGTTTGCACCAGTTGGTTCAAGCCAGCATCCCAAAAGCAGCCCCTCACCAGTCTACTTCAGTATAGTCACTATTGATCAGTACTTGAATCATTGACGCGATCTTTTATATTGTTGCCTTAACACCAGTCTCTTTTCACTCTTGGACTACAGGGGCTTTGCATTCTGAAATCCATGTTTTTGTTTTTTGTGTAGCTTTCCATCTTATTAATCAACTTTTCCAAAAAAGCCGAGGATTGAAAATGGATTTTACGAAATTCATGTATTTATTATTGCAGACCTTCCAACTTTTGCACCACATATAATTGCATAAAAATATAGTCACAAGTTTGGCATTAGGGAATACTTTGGCTAGAGGTAATGATTCAGAATCCAGAAAGAATCTGGCAAATTCATCAAAAGTTTGGAAAGAGTACAAACAACCAAGAATTACAAAATAATAAAACTGGAAAAAAAAAAACATAATATTTCTAAAATACTTATAAACTTTTAATTTAAAATAACTATAGGACAAGTAAAAATAACAAATAATAGCCAGTGTTAGCAACAATCTATGGTATCATTTTAAATTAATCGTGAACAACTAATGAATAAATCATAAAATTCATGTAGAATTCGAGAATTGAATGGTTCTGGGTTGATTCATTTTTGGAGAATAATTCGGCCGAGAGAAAACTAAAAATAATTCAAGAAGTTTTCAATAATTCAGAGAATATTGTAACTCCACAAGAACAAATGCGGGCAATCAATGTTACCAAGAGAAATCAATTTTTTAGTTCCTAACGTGACAACAGACAACACTATTGAACACTTGAATATGACATAACTGAACGCATTCATGGCACCACAGGATAGTATATTGCCACATCAACTAGAAGTATCAACACTTTGAGTGGATTTTTACCGTGTCTTCAAAGGGCACCAGATGCAAGTGATGGCTCTATGTTATCAGCACATTGAGTGTTTAACCATATATTTTTAAGGTGTCCTTGACACTTCTATCATGTGCCACATCATTACCCCTTTCTCTCCAATGTAAAATATCATGAATGAAATTGTTTCGGAAGGATTATTCACGAATCAATCAGTCTAGCAATCTTTAATGTATAATTTTTTATGCACTTATATTTTAGAGTGTTCCCAAGTCCAGACCTTTTCAAGGGTGAAGTGTTAACACTTCCAAACACCTGGAAACCTTGCATATGTACCCTGTCCCTGAGTATGTTAGGTCCCAGGCCATGACTTACAAGCTGATGCTTTATTCCAAATAGCTCTGATTCATACTATTAGTAATGATCTATAATGCATAAGATGCACAAAAATCAAGAAACAAAGACCTTGAATTCTTCTTGTCTACACATCATGGTCGTTAAGGGACAGAAAATGGTAAATTTACTTGGGTTTTACACAAACCAGTTGAAAGTAGGGGCAAAAGTGTTTAAACATGTGCAGCCGAAGAATAAGAATATATATTCACAGTTTTTAAGTAGCAAATCAGGCAAAACAGTACTTGGCAAAGCTATACTATGGCATGGAACATGCATGCTTCTTGAAAAAACTAATAATAATAGCTCTGATTCGTACTATTAATAATGATCTATATTGCATAAGATGCACAAAAATCAAGAAACAAAGACCTTGAATTCTTCTAGTCTACACATCATGGTCGTAAGGGACAGAAAATGGTAAATTTACTTGGGTTTTACACAAACCAGCTGAAAGTAGGGGCAAAAGTGTTTAAACATGTGCAGCCAAAGAATAAGAATATATATTCACAGTTTTTAACTGGCAAATCAGGCAAAACAGTACTTGGCAAAGCTATACCATGACATGGAACATGCATGCTTCTTGAAAAAATAATAATAATAATAACTTATCAACTGAACAGTACACCTCAACAGTCCATATACAATAAAAGATATAACATACATTAACATTCAAGATACAACAAAATATAATTTAAAATTTAAAGTAAACTCTTTCAGTAGCAACAAGGATTAGTACAAATTAGTCATCAAACTCTATACGCCCAAATATAATCACAGCTAAAACTGAATTCAGGAAAGCGCATAATCATGTCTACTTTACATGCTCAAGAAGTAATAATCTCATAAAAACGTAGAAGAAAAATAAATAAAAAAGAGTAAAAGAACATGATCTAACCTCCCCAGCAATCCCATATTTAGCACACTCGATAGCAAGGCGTGTTGCTCGACCTATACTCTCTTTTGTTCTTGTTAACGTACAAAGCAAAGCTTCAAAAGATTTCCTTGCAGCATTTGCTTCTGCAAGGTCAGTTAATTTGCTTAAGCTTTTCTGTCGCAGACCACCACGAGGACTTCTGCTACTATTTCTCAGAAGTTGACGTCTATCATCCATAGCAGATGTATGATTGATCATGGGATTAGAAGGTGAACCTTTTCCCAAAGAATCTTCCTTGTAGACAAAAGATGGACTTATCACAGCCTCAACCTTATAATCTATAGAGTTATCAGAAAATGAAGTAGACTGAGACAAAAATCGCTTAGCCTGGGCAGCAGCAATCAAATATTTCATGGGCGTCAAATCAGGAGAAATACACTGATCCCTTGAAGTTACCCTGTATCTGACTTCCCTTGCAACATCCTCCCTATAATGCCAAGATAGAAAATGCCATTAATGAATTGGAATGAAAAATTCTAAATAAATCAGGGAGGGGGGACAAAGACACATGTTAAGGAGCAAATACAAAGTTTCAGTTAAACAGGTTAAAATATATGCATGTGGGTGTATTTCCTGGCAATTGTCTCGGGATCATTCCTGTGCATCTTATACCATTATGTCCATTAGTGTCTTGTTTAATAAAATCCCACACATGTGAAATTAATACAGTAGTTCCAGTCAAGGATTTAATTATGTATTAGTCCGTATTGCCCATACTGGATCATACCAATAAGCTACCAGTAATGCTACAGTACCAACACATGGTTTTTACCTCTATTTTTGTTGCCTTGCACCATGAGGCATATAAAATGGTACCTTATTGTACCAGTAAAAATACCTATGCAGATACCAGTACCATTAATTTAAACCTTTAAAGCACTAAACTTTATATACAAGATCTTCAAGCAAACACCATGCCCCAATGCCAAATGTCCACCACGTGAAAATAAATGAACATAATCCAACTCAAAGGCCAAGTTAGATGAGTGTTGTAAACTCACACAAATGATGATTGACGACATCTATAACTAGGCAGATGAAAACCATCCAGCTTTCCTATATTGAAGCTTGATAAATGGAACAATAGCAGTCTAATACATAAACCCTAACACGTTAGCCACTAATTTGTTAATAGAAAAGCAAGAATTAACATAAGAATATCGGCTGAAGGTATGTTACTGCTCAGAGGCTAATCAAAGCATTTACAAGTTTGACATTGCAGGATCAGTCCTAGTTTGCAAGTATAAACATATTTGAAGAATTAAGCCTTACATGTCACGGGTTTGAGCGTCTTCATCGGATTTAATTCTAGAAGACTTTGTCAGCTTAGATGTCCCACTTGTTGTAGAACTGCCATTTGTGGTCGACATAATCATGAAAGCTTCAACAGGAGAGAAGGAATCGCTTCCCCATTTAGTACTCAAAACAGAGGTCGGCTTCTGTATGGTTGGTTCTGCCGTTCGGTCTCCACTTATATTGCCCATAGGAGAATGCAGGCATTTCTCTTCTGGTTGCAGAATCTCTTTCTCATTTATTTTTCTTAAAGATGATAATTGATGAGGCATACCTTCCCAGTTAGATGGATTAACCTGCTTCTCAGTTAACCTGAAAGAACAAGGTTGCATACTCTTGAAATGTATATCAGCATCAACTATTTTAGACATAGATGACCCATCACAGTTTTTAACATCCACAAGGATTTCATTGCAATGTTTATCATGAGGATCCCTTAAATCTTCAGAATTGATGTCATCAGTTTTCACTTCTGAAGAAGCTATTGTAGGTACATCCAAATTTTGTGAGTGCATTCCAGATGCACTCACGTTCAATGCATTACATTCAGAATAGTGGGTATCATGCAATCTTGTAGGGTTCTCAGTGTTCCCATAAGTAGAAAGACGGAGAGAATTTGTCTTGGGAGATACCATGCAGCCATTGGGCATCATTTCCATTGGCCTTGGGGCTTTGGGACAATCATCAGTAGCTCCAGCAGAATTGGCAGACATAGCTTCCAAAGCACGATGTAGGCGTTTTGATGGAGGCAAAGCTGCTTCAACATCTAATTGAAAACCCTTCAGTGGAAACCTTTTAGACTTCCATAGCATAAGATCTCTTCCTGAAGGAAGAGAACAATCATTTATGGGGGATGAATTTGAGTCTTCTTTGACCCCTAGAGATGTCCCATTGGGAAGACAATTATTTCCAGGACTGGAGCATGTAGAACATTTATCACAATTATTTATCGTCACAGACACTTCTGATTTCTCATTAGTGCCAAGAAGATCATCAAACTGTTTCTCCTCTGCAAGTGGTTTACCCATTCGAACCCTTGCTCTTTTCACCAAAGGAAGGTGTTTATCTCCATCTGCTTTATGATCTGTTTCAGTTATTTCACCACGAGAATTTGGAGACTCTGAAAGGCTTCGACTTGGATCAACCTGCAGTTCTGTATGCTTGTCCAATCTAGCACATTCTATACTATTAGATGCCCGCTTCCTGTTTGGTTTCCTTTTTTTCTTAAAGATCACCGTCTTCATGGGGAGGTCAAGTTGGCCATTCTGCCTAACTTCATTCTTCAAGCACCCATTTTCAGTGACTTCAATTATACCAGAATCAAGTACAGCCTCTTCATTCAGATTATTGGCTTCATCTCTTAATGCAGCTATGTCAGATGCAGTATCTTCTCTGCTACCATTTTTAGGCAAACCTGTAGTAACTGGCATAGCCACATCATGGAAACCTGAGGTGCATGGCATGTTTTCGGCACTCTTATTTATCATAGACTCTTCCTGCACTCCATCAGTAGTTGCATTATCACCAGCTGAGTCAGATTCATTACATAGCACATCTGACTCTTTAACTTCCGCGGTATCACCAGTAGAAGAACTTCTAGACTTTTGAAGGGATGTTAATCTTTTCTGAGCAATAAAACTCTGTGGTGGAGCATCTACCAATCTCTTCTTTCTTGAAGTTGTAATAGTAGCCAAAGGACACTGCTTAAGTTGATCAAGGATTGAGACCCTCTCAGCTGGCTCATCAATTGCTGAATTTCTATTGTGAGGATTGACTTCCTTTGAGGTTGCAGAAATTTCTTCAGAACTGAATACATCATGGCTTGTTATCGCACATATGACATCCAACTTCTGGTCATCTGCAATATGAGAACTATGTTGTGGGCTCTTTATGAAAGAATTACTCATATTAGCTTCCAAATTTCCATCATTTGATGCAATGTCCTCATCCCTCGAAATAAGCTCATCACGGATCTGCTTCTTTAAAGTTTCATAGACATCAATTATTTCATCAACTGCACGGACAAAATCAGCCCCTTTACCCTGGCGCTTAACTAAAAGAGAATTCTTTTTCTCCTCCGTGAAAGCTTCAATATCAGCATAGTTGCAAAAGGCTCTGCATAACCAAATTCCGCACCAATAAGATTATAATAAATAAGACTAGCAAGGCCTAAGCATTGATATTCAAATCAAAAAGTACAATGACTGAATTAATGACTGAGCTATGACAAGAAGGTATTGAAACAAAAGTTTTTTTTTTTTTTTTCAAAGAAAACATATGCTGGCACCATTGGAAAGTAAACTCATGACCGATAAGTTCATTTATAACAACAAAGTTTTGCAGTTAGTAATTCAAAGATTCAAAGTTAACAATGTCACAATAGTAAACCAAGTGTCATGCAGACAACATGATCAAAATGCGACAACTTATATAGACTATACAGTTTACAAAACAAAAACAAACTCACACAACAAGATTAAAACACAAATTATATAGATTACATATTTTACAACACAAAACAAATGCACATGCACGTGTGCAAGCAAGTGCAAGAGCACACAAGAAACAACACATGATTAATATCTTACATATCTTACAACACACAAGATAAAGACAAACACCAAACATGATTAAAACATGCAAACTACACATTATATGTACAACACAAACGCATAATAATGAATGAGTATAGGTGCAATATCTTATAAAATATGCCATAATGTCATTTTATTGGTGTATCGGACATAATCAAGGATCAACTTGAAATTTCTTGGCCCTTTATGGTGGATACAAATGAACAGGGAGTAACTACAGAGAAGCACTGCCTTGGTTTAGAAAAGGATAGTGAATGTCAAGTTGATAATAATGGCAAATTTATAAACTGGTATGCAGACAACAATTGATTATAAAGATTAGCCAAACTGGAACAGAAGAGATTACTTGCAATTTAAAAGGGATCTGAATCATCAATTGATAGATGACACAACTTTCAACAGTACCGAAATAGGAAAAGCTGACTGGTTCTCTAGCAAACATGTTAAGGACCGGTTAGAATGAACATGGGATCAACACAATAACATACAACATCCACATCGAATATCAGATTGAATCAAAATGTTGAATGCATCAGAAATATAAGATTTAAAGCCAGCATTGAGTCCTAACTGCTTTCTTGTATCCTATATGTCAAAAGATTATCAAAAAAGAATGAGAAAAAAATTCAGTCACAACATCTTTCAATTGTGCTCCTATTACTCACGAATATAATGCAATGATAGGTAAAGAGCGGACATGTGCATCCCATATTTTGTTTTTTAAAAAGAGAAGACAATGAGTATCAAGAAAATATCGTATAGAAAACCAATCTGCCAATGTGGAAATTAATACAAATTATTTGCCATTTCTCCTTACATACTGCTCCAGTGAAGTTCATGAGCACATGGATTTACATACCAAATATATTAGTAAACAACAGCTAGTTCCAGCCCTCTAAATGCACCACCATGCATGGTAATAATGTATCAACAGTGCTTGCAAGAGTATAAAGATATATGACCATATTTAGGCACAAAGAAAGCCAATACAACATCCATAACAATTTGAGACCCTACACAATAATCCGTGGCACTAGAAAGCAAGATGATGTCTTGCTTTTTTCACTTCCAGGAAATGACAATTTCTAAAGAGGATGAGGAGGTCAGGTGAAGTGCCTGTTAGTACGATCCTTCCCAGTAAAATTGTCAATATGATATGAAGATCCTAGATGACAAGATATGATAAGCTCTCATGTGATGGAGCACTAAAATAACAAATAAGGGTACACAGTCAGAACAGACAATATGCTATAACAATGCAAATATTGCCCAAGAAAAACAGACCACCCAACAACTGGAAAAATTGAGTACGAAAAAATAAGACTCAACTTTAGCATGATGACAGTCAAAGGTTCAAATAAACCATTGCATGAAGGACAGCATACAAAAAGAACGTGATCACAGTAGTTCCCTGTGATCCCAATATAAAGAAGAGATCACAAGTAAAGCAAATGCACAAACAGGCACAAGAAAGGTGTTTAAGTTCATGGACTACACCATGAACAGCACAAACACTAACAAGGGACCAAGTACGTCAGATCATGCATCATGGGAATGGAGAAACTCATCACAGATAATAGCAAAGGCATAGTAAATCTTCCTTCACTTTAAGGCCTAAGGTGTTACCAAAATCAATACCATTCTTTTCACTAAAGCCTAGGGCAAAAAAAGGATTATAACATAATCCAGAAAACCATCAAAGCAATCTTATTACTTGGTCATTGATGATGGTGATCCAACCTCATATGGAAGACAAGATTTAGATGTAAAAGTTGAAGATTTCAAAAATTACAATAACAGCCGTGATCCCAAGGCTTGAAACTCAGCTTTACTTTTGTTTGCGCCAATATGATTTTCAGTTTCTGCATGTTCGGTGCTTTCAGTGGTTTAGGCCCTAGTTTAATAGTTTTGCTTAAACTTATTAAATAAACCCAAAAAAGGGAAGAATTAAAAATCAAGAAAATTTAATAGTTCGAGAATGCTAAGCATCATTTAGCATCCAATAATTTGTTTCAGACCCTTGCATTAATCATTTCAGTGGCGTTACACTGTATCCATCAGAACATCATTTTAAGATTAAAATATTCAAAAAAATTGTTTTGAATGTAAAAGATCATTTGATGACTGTAACAATGGAAATATCTAACAGATTTTATCAAAAATATTGCCATCCTCTAATTTGCCTGGAATATATTGTCATTTTGCTCCCAAAATAATTAAGACAAGGCTGGATATCTGTATTAACACCTTCAAATCTTCTCAGTACTTGCAATACCTAAGTGCACTTTTTCAAAAAATACTGTTCAGCATTTAAAGAAATGAAGCATCACAAACATACATCCCAAATAAAATAAAAGTTGGCCTGATAACTTAGTGACAAGGGAAACTCCAGAACCAGCCTTAATTCAAATCAATTCCACCTGAAACTAAAATGTTTTGAATCTTCAAACCATGCATCAAGCACTCTAAAGCACCTTACAAAACTATGGAGCCCTTGCTGGAACTAGTGGCTTTCCAATGAATGGAAAAAAATGAGAGTTAAAGTAAGTGAACAAAAATCCATATCAAACTAGAGAGATGGATTTAAAGTTAAAGAGGCACCAACAAAAAGGAGGATCATATGAGAAAGTAACTCTTCAAACACAAGTCAATGATGAACCTAGCAAGTGCTAAAGGACTATTGTAATACATCTGAACAATCAGAACACTCATAAAGGAAACCAAAAGGGCACACAAGAACAGTCTTGAGGATAAAGCTCAGAAAATTATGCAATAGCATTATGTGAGAGAATGAAAATATAAAGCAATCAACAAGCTAAATATCAAACCATCCAAAATGAAGATGCCTTGAGCAAAACAATAGCAGCAAATCTGCTAAAGGTGAAATGGTTAAACTAAAGATTTGGGGACAAAGCAGTGGGCTGAATTCTAATGATAATTTTAGTTGAAATTAGAGGGGTGTCTAGTGACAGAAAATAGCATAACAGATGAAAGCGACTGCTCAATATGTTCACAGCAAGAAAATCAAAATGCACAAAAAAGTATGAAGATCCCCATCTGATGGAATCTAGTAATTGTTTTCCTTAATAGAGACCTAGAATGATGCCCCAATAGGCAAAACAAATATAACATAACAAATATAAAAAACATCAGGCGATACAAAGGTCTTTAATGAAGCATGCATGGTTAAAAGAACAAGATAGAGAACAAGGGGCACTAATATCATAATGAATTTGATTGAGTAAGAAGAAAAATTCTATTGACAATCGAAAAGGAGAAAGCAAGTGCTCTACCTCCTATGAGCCAGATATAGTTAAAGAAAATCTGTAAAAACACATTAACCGATGCACTTAAATCGAAACAGAGTCTAAATCCTAAGCAAAGTATAGGACAATGAAACTATATCATTCCCACAGCTAGTCAAGTCAGTATGGAGAAAAAGCAGAAAATAGGAAGATAAGAAAGGCTTATGAGCATGTGATCCTGGTAGTACGATCACCCCAAGCTTTACAATCATCTTCAATATATTAGAGATCTAGCATTACACACAAAGAAGTAGGAGCAATAGTAAATCTAGCAAGATCTAGCAGACTAACAGAAGCTAATTCACAAAAGAATATAAAATATACAAGACATCATAAAATTAAAAAAAATCATGTGACAGCTGAAATCTGAAAATTGACAGCCAAATTTAAGGAGCAATAAACCCAACCAAACAGATCAATATGGTAGACCTAAATGTGATGCATCCAGAATAGCTGAAAGACTGGGGAATGGAAATAAAGGTTGAAAGCTTAGATGCCGTGTTTTAGCCAGATCTAGAGGACAACATCCACTAGGTTCAATTATCAAAGAGTCTACATTACAAACAGAGAACAATAACCATTAGGATTCGAGAATCAACAAGTACATAGAAAAAGTATCACATTTGGGATTGTTGGAGAGCTTTTGATAAACCAATTATAAATGTCCTCATTTCAAGAAGGCTACCATGCTAGAGGGAACAACATAAAGCTAAAACCTCATGCATCCATCAAGTGCAAACATGACAAACAAATAGTGGGCTCAAGCAAAAAGCTACAGCTCTCTATAAATAGCACTTAGACCTGAGTAATAGCAAGAGGAGGCAACAACGTACAAACTTATTACAATCCAAAACCTCATCCAAAAAGGCTAGCCGGAAGATATTATTTGGATTCCTTGACCCTGTATAAATACCCAAGATCTATCTAGCACATAGCCGATATGGGACTTTAAAAAAAAAAAAAAAAAAAAAAACATGTCGACATGAGTCCTCACATACTCCTCCCATTTAAGTTTAGACATCATTACTAGACCAAGGATCCATATCCAATTACAAGTGTCACAAATCCATCACAAAAACCATAATCAACCCATAGTAAGCCCAAATGGGCTCGTGCAGCAGTGTCCCTCGTCCCATGGGCTGGGTCCACTCTGATGACACTTGTCATAATGGGCTAGGTCCGCTCTGATGGCACTTATGATAATCCAAGACCTCATCCAATAAAGCTAGCTGAATGGTATTATCTAAGTTACTTGGGCCCTATATAAGTATGCAAAATCTATCTAGTACATAGCCAATGTACGACTAACACATGCCCGCACAAGTCCTCACAAAACCTACTCTGATACCATCTTATACGCACCTACTTCACCCTTATCTTGCTCACTTTGTTATAATAGTTAGACAATATAAAACAAACACAATACGTAAAGCCATAAGCAGAATGCGAAGCAGAAGCAATTATAATCTAGTAAACAAAAGAAGCATGATGAATATTCGGGAACCGAGGTCAAATGGGAGATCCTTGCCATGCAAGACTAAAGCAACCTCCATGCAAGGCTAGGATTTCAATAACAGATATGAAGCATATGTGATGAACAATGTGCACAAAAATTTTTGGTAATATGAAATTAGTTGACGGTTCAAAACCACCAATTCTTTGACATGGAAGATAGAAGATGCAATGGCCTGATGTCTTAAAAGTTAAACATCCAAAAGTGACAACAGAATACTGAGCATACTAGAAATCACTAAGAAGCTTACATGTTCATAAATATGACATAAGTAGACTCACATAAAGTAAAAATAAGCATTTCACAAGTAGGAGAGTCAAAATACAATATGGGTCCTGGTCATGTTTGGATCCTACATGAATTTTCATGTTTGGATCATCCAATTCAAACTAAATACATTTTGGGTCCTAGTCGAATCTTGGAAACATATTGAATAGGTTTGAAGATTTGGTTTTGTAGATATGCGACCTAAAAAATACATATCATTTTCAGAAGATGCACTCTCCTGTTGTCTCTCTAGATGTTTTAGAGTGCAAAAAAGACGACAAAATTACATATTTCTATAGAAGAGAAAATGCATCTATTAATTTTTTTTCTATTCATCATTTTTCTTCTTCTACTTATATCTCATGAGAAAGAAGACTACAAACAAAAACAAGATGAGATGGCACATGAACTCCCCCCCCCAAAAAAAAAAAAAAAAGAAACCATATCTACAGTGTCGCATTCTTAACCTCCAGCGTTGTTTTTGCTACCAACATCCCCACTGATAACATGCTCAGGGGAAAAAAAAAAAAAGATAAAATAACCCCTCAACACCTCTATCCATCCCATTCTGCTTTAACAAACTACCAATCTCCACCCTAACACTCAGATCATCCTTATCTGTCCACCCTCACCACCATGCCCTAGAATACTCCTCAACGTTCCACCAACCTTTGCCAACACCATGCTCCACTTCCCATCCTAAATCATGCACGCTTCATAAGGGTGCCTGGTGTTAGAACTCCAAGATTGCCCCACACTTCAAGCTAAAACTTGACAGTTGATAGGAAAAAATTCCAAATAAGACAATGAATAAATCAATAAACAAGAAATATGTGTGAACATCTTTAACAAAGCTGACTAATGAATGATGTTTTGAATAGAAAAGGAATGAATCATGTCACATATTTTTGAAACTAAAAAATAGAAGATAGGACAAAGTCATGACTTACTAGAAGCATGCAAGTAACTTCAATGGCAACATGCTCAGCGCTAGGGAGTAGGGACAACTTACAGTTGGAAAGTTGGTTCCAGCAATACGATTGTTAAGAAGGGCACTTGAAAATTCTAAGCTAAGTTTGGTGCTATAGGGTAACATAAGTTGGATGCTACCTGTTCATAACAAGGTGTGTGATAAAAAAGTATCAACACCTAGAAACTACAACACCTCGAATTGAAAATATCCACTTAACACAACCCACAACACCCCAATTGCCCAATTCCACTCCACTCCAAAGCCCCTAGAAAAGCTCCTAATTCTTTAAGGGCCTGTTTGGTTACAGGATGACTAGGATATTCCCTGCAGGTATATCCTTGTCAAAATCCAAAAATGGAATGGAATAGGGGCTTATAATGCTTGGGGATACAAATGAGACTACACAATATAGTTTTTGTCCACCATTTTAATGGAACAGATTATACCATAGAACAGGCTTGCCCTTATCCCCTCCACTTACCTTTTTGCCCTTATCCCCTATACAAACACAAAAACAAAGGGAAG